>ML779239.1:1176387-1190187 GCA_009831015.1 Picea engelmannii | reverse complement strand
AAAGCATTCAAATCCATCTCCATGCCCTTCGATGATGATGATATATCATATTGGGGTAGCATGATTGTTATCCTCCCCATCCAGATTCAATTCCTGCAAATGACATGTTGTCCTATTGTGATAAGGCTAGAAGGGTATATATCCCCTAAGACAGAGGTCCACTCCAGTGGATCTCGAGACATCTCATCCCTTGATAAACCATAAGTTTACTTCTAGGTATTGACTCGTGGACTATTGGAACTAGCCGAGGGGTTATAGTAAAAACTAGTTGGATTTGAGCCTAGGTCTTACCTAAGTAATCTTGATCAATTACCAATTCCTCTAGATCTAAAAAAACACATTTGAAATTCTCTTATACACATCATGGCACTTCAAAAAATAAATATATAAACTATACAGCCTTCCTAACCTCATTTTTAAAAACATTAGTTAAGAATCAAAAGGTTGTGTGATTCTATGCTTTGGGTTGGGAGAAGTGAGATGTGTTAGCATTGAGAGTCACACTTAGACTATTGTAAGTGTAAGCCCAGTACCTATCAAAATATAAATGGATTGAATGGTTTGAGTATGTAGATAAACAAGATTGGGAAAGAAAGGGAGAGGGAAACAAACTATCAACAGAAGAATTCCATTGGGCATGGAGTCAACACAACCTACAAATCAAAGGAACTCAAGCTCATACCAAACCAAAAGGGATATAATTTATGGATGGAGGTATAATAAAGATAGAAAATAGAATAATATCATCAAGAAAATATCTTCCTTGCAAAACTAACTTAAAATATTACTAGAATAAAGATCATGAAAGGAGAAATTACTACAAATCATTTGCAGCTTATGAATCTCTTGCCTCATGAAGAACCATTGATCTTCAACTCCTGCAATTCCATTCAAAAAATATGACAAGATAAAATGATAATAAATAACACAAAGTCCGATAAACAACTCTCATGAATCTCTAATGGCATAAATTCTAATTACAACAGGGCCTCAGACTTACAATTGAGCAACTAAACTGCTCCTCTAGCTCTCTCTTCTCTTGGATCATGAATCCAATACTTCTCTAAGACCTCCCTCCTTCATTAAATATAAAATAGCATCAAAATATCCTTATGAGGTCGAATCCCATCTCTTTCATTGGATTCTAGGCTTTGGAGATAGGTGGCAATAGTTAAAGAGACAAAAATCCAACAAACTACTAATTTTTCAGGAAATTGTTGGAAGTCATTAATAAATTGTTTCCAACTCATTGCATGAGGTCTTTAATGGAGCTAAAAATTAGGTGCAGGTGTCCCTTAGCATATAATTGATCTCTTAGAAGTCGTTTGAACCCTCCTTGATAGGTGGCAGCGTTCCAACAAGGCGAATATCCAATCAACTTTGCAAAACAAAGAGTTTGTAGCACATTTCACAGTGCACTGGTGTTTTAAATGTTTCTCTCAAATGCCAAACTGGGTCGGGCTGATTTTTTGTCAGAAAGTCAACAACATCATGTTTTTCTGCCACCAAAAATTTCAAAGGAACCCAGATGGGAATTCAAAATTTATGAGCAAAAACATCCTCTGTTGTGTGCTAATTTCTTAAAAACAATAAAAAATACCATTTCTTAGCGTCGGTGCTGCAAAATTTCTTGTAGCAGCCCGTTTCACTTTTTCAAATGTTTTATCATTTCAAAACTCTATCAAGTGTCCCAAGAGTGTTGTAAAATTCATTGTATTGATATATAACTTAGAGGAAAGCACCACAATCGATACTCATGGATTACAACTCATAGACATCACCCAAAAAATGTTGTAAAATGCATAAAAATAGGTTAACGACATTAACAACATTTAAAAATTTAGGCCTGCTTCAACAAATGAAAAACCACACATTTTAAATTGGACAGGGGTAAGAATTCACTCGTTTAAGGTTGAATTTGAAAGGATGCAAAAGGTAAAAGTTTCAGCAGTCCTAGAACAGAGGGTTCGCAGCACAATTCACAACGCCAACAAATATATCAGTAAAAGGACCTCCTTTCAACTTTCAAATAGCATGATAACCCTTATGAAGTATCCAATAGACTTGATCTTGATGCATATAATTGGGTATTTTAACACACGTGTATGCAAAATATTCAACCTCCAACACTCTCCTTTAGCCAGTTTTCAGCGCTTGGCTTAAACACAATTTGCACACTTGGAGGAAGCTGTTAAAAACTTTATGACATAATCCATGAAAATTTGTTTAAAATACAAGATCTGAAAAAAAATAAGATCTTTTGTGTCATGATTCTTTAACCCTACAATTCCATGTGATAACATTGGCTCCACAAAGGATGGCATGCTTCCTGTGAGCTTCCAAGAACATGCAGTTCAATGCCTTATCCATTTTGTCTCTGCATATTGTATTCCTTAAAACATCTCTGCCCCTTATTGAAAAATAAAAACACTGTCATAAGCTGCAAAATGAACTCACACTGTAGACAAATTCAAACTGAAAATCACATGCTCATGGAGTGAGCTTATTTATGTACATCAACCTACACTAATATACCCAGCTCAACTCCCTAATTAAGTAATATGATATGTCCAATATAACCAGTCAAATAACTATTTGGAATGTGAGACTTGTGTCCGGTCTTGAAAAATTAAAATGGACAATGATACAATAAAATATGACTGAGAGTATAGTTGAGACCGATATCCATAGTGCAGAAGTGATACAAACTTTGAGCTAACAAAAATATCCATATATGTTTCCATCGGATCATAAAAAACACAAGAGGATACTTCAATAAAAAAATTCTTTACCGGTCCCATCTGAATATTGGATTGCCTCTACATATTTTCTACTTCATGATTGTTGCCAATCTTAACTATCTGCAAAATTGAAGCACAATGGAGGTTGATTTCAGTGTTTTCAAATGGAGATTCTACTAGATTAAGTACCTCCCCACATTTTTCAGAGTAATGAAAACTTTCAACAAGAAGCATGTCATGGATCTGACCATCTGCTTCAACTTTATTTTATTGAGAAAACATATCATTTTGAAAATCATGGGAAACATGTTGAAAATCTTGAGGAATAATTTCTTCAACAATTCCTTGATTGCAAGCACTCTGATTGGCAGATATTCTATATAACTTATTAAACTCCATACAACATCCTCCATATAGGATATCAACACCATAACCTTGTTTTCAATAATTATTGAATGCAATATGAAAATATTTCAACGACTGGATGCTATCAGCCGAAAGAGATCTACACCATTCACGAGCCTTTCCTTCCAAGGAGTATCTGAAAAGCTTGATCTAAACATCCTCATGCATGATCTGAAGATGATAAATAAAATCATGGAAATACAGAAAGTGCTCAGCTGGTACTTCCCAATATTCTCCTCTAAATCTAGGAATGCAACCTTCCCATTCATCTCTACTAGGCACTAGATTTGGAAAACCGACTATACTTGAGAAATCACAAAAAACATACCTCTGAGCCAGAATTTTGTCCATTTCAAACCAGTGGAGTCGCTTGTAAGTTCATTTTTAATGAAGCTGGAGTCACCAAGTAGAATATTGTAGTCAATCTTATGTCCTTCTCCTATCTACCATCAAGAGTTGGATTTGATCATTGTCGTTCTACCAGGGAAGATTTCTTCACTTCCATCCTTGGCAACAACGCAAAAAATGTTAGCACTAAGAGTCACACTTAGATTGTTGTAAGTGTAATCCTAGTACCCATAAAAATATAAATGGATTGAATGGTTTGATTAGGTGGATCAATAAGACTAAGAAATATAGGGAGAGGGTAGTAAACTGTCAGCAGAAGCATTCCATTGGGCATGGAGTCAACACATCCTAGAGATCAAAGGAACTCAAGCTCATACCAGAAAAAAAGGGATATAATTGATGGATGGAGGTATAAGAAAGATAACAAACGGAATAATATCATCAAGCAAAGAACCTCTCTGCAAAAATGACTTAAAAGATTACTAGAATAGAGATCATGAAATGAGGCAATTACTACAAATCATTTGCAGCTCATGAATCTTTTGCCTCATGAACAACCACTGATCTTAAAGGCTTAAAATTCCATTCAAGCAAGATGACAAGATAAAATGATAATAAAGAACACAAATTCTGATAAACAACTCTCATGAGTCTATAATGGTAGAAATTCTAATTACAACAAGCCCTTGGGCTTACAATTGAACAACTAAACTACTCCTCCATCTCTCTCCTCTCTTGGATCATGAATCCAACCATTCTCTAAGATCTCCCTCCTTCATTAAATAGAAAATAGCATCAAAATATAATTAGGAGGACGAATCCCATCTCTTTCATTGGATACTAGGCCTTGGATATAGGTGGCGACAGTCAAAGAGACAAAAATCCAACAAACTTCTAATTTTTCGGGAAATTGTTGGAAGTCATTAATAAATTGTTTCCAAATCACTGCATGAGGTTTTTAATGGAGCTAAAACTTAGGTGTGGGTGTTCCTTAGCATCTAACTTATATCTGAGAAGTCGTACGAACCCTCCTTGATAGTGGAAACCTTCCAAAAAGTAGAATATCCAATCAACTATGCAAAACAAAGAGTTTGCATCACATTTTGCAGCGCACTGGTGTTTTAATCGTTTCTCTCAAATGCCAAACTAGGGTGGGTTGATTTTTTGTCAGCAAGTCAACAACATCATGTTCTTCCTCCAAAAAAAATTCAAAGGAACCTAGATGGGAATTCAAACGTTATGAGCAAAAACGTCCTCTGTTGTGTGTTAATTTCTTAAAAACAATCAAAAATACCATTTCGCAGCGCCGGCGCTGCGAAATTTCTTGTAGCAACCGGTTTCACTTTTTCCAATTTTTTATCATTTCAAAACTCTATCAGGTGTCCCAAGAGTGTTGTAAACTTCATTATATTGATATATGACTTAGAGGAAAGCACCACAACCGATATGTAAGTTTTAAAGATGTGAAGTAAAGCAATGCATATAGATTCTTAAGAAAAACAGAATTTAATCAATGGCTCATACATAGATTACACAGAGATTTTATACCGAAAACCCTCAACTGGGAAAACCTTTCTTATATTCATTATTGAGTTTCACCATTCACCATACAATATATACAATGTGTTTAGGTATTCCGTAGATACCAAAACCCTAATCCCTTAATCTAGGATTAATTTAGTAAACCGCTAAAAATAGAAAAAAACGCTCAAACAAAAATATTTCGGGGCGCTGCCCCAAACACTACACGTAACCAAGGGGGGGCATACTTACCCCCCTAGGAAAGAGCACGGAACACATGACACAAATATCGCTACTAGAGGGATCGTCAAACGCATTTGTCGAACCTGACGCACCCACACACACACATGTAAAGAATATAACATATACCAAACATTCTCCCACTTGTTGTTTTATTTGCATCCAGGGGTCCAAGGGATTATATAGTCAACAATCCAAGGCAGCAATTCCCATTGTTACTCTACACCAGAAGAACTTTTATGTTCTCACAGACTTTGTCAATGAATCTGCAACATTCTTCAAAGTGTTAACCTTTTCTAGCAACACCTTCTTTTCCTCAACCATGTCTCTCACAAAGTGATACTGAACATCAATATGCTTTGTCTTCGAATGATAAGTTGGGTTCTTTTCCAGGAATATTGCACTCTAACTATCACAATCTAATCTCACTGCTTGTTGTACCAACCCAATACCTGAACACAATCTTTGTAACCATATTGCTTCCTTGCTTGCATGAGTGGCTGCCATGTATTCATCTTATGTAGTTGAGAGTTCCACTACAACCCGTCTTTTGCTCATCCAACTGATTGCTCCTCCAAATAGTTTAAACACATACCCACTTGTAGATCTTCTACGATCCATATCTCTAGCCCAGTCTGCATCAACAAAGCCATGTATGTCTACCACTTTGTCCAATCTTGGTCTTCCCTGGTAGCACAATCCTTAACTGGTAGTGCCACGAAGATACCTGAAGACCCTCTTTATTGTTGTCCAATGATCCTTCCTTAGTTTTGACATATACCTTCTCAAAACGCCCACTGCATGTGTAATGTCCAGTCTAGTACATACCATTGCATACATCAAACTGCCAACTGCACTAGCATATAGAACATGGGACATGTCCTCTTCTTCTTCCTGTGTCTTGGGACACTGATCTGCAGATAAATTTACACCTATAGGAATAGGAACCTTGACCGGTTTACTTCCAAGCATATTAAACCTCTGCAATATCGTCTCAACATATTTTCTCTGATTCAACCATAGTTTCTTGTTTGCACGATCTCTTTCAATCTCCATTCCCAGAATGAAGTTAGCAGCACCGATATCCTTCATGTCAATTTTGGAGGATAGATGCAATTTCACCTCCTTGATAACATCCATGTTATTTCCTACCAACAACATGTCATCAACATACAACACTACATAAATGAAGTGATTACCAACCTACTTGGAATATACACAATGATCAACCCTACTTCTTACAAATCCCAATCCAAGGATGTATGTGTCAAACTTTTGGTACCACATCCTAGGTGATTGCTTCGGACCATATAGTGACCCTTTTATCTTACAGACCAACTCTTTCTTTCCCTTCACTACAAAGACTTATGGCTGCTTCATGTAGATTTCTTCTTCCAGATACCCATGCAAGAATATTGTCTTCACATCCATCTGTTCCACTTCAAGATCAAAAGGAGAAGCAATAAATAAAAGAATTATAATAGAAGTTAACTTACAAACAGGAGAACAAATCTCACCAAAGTCAATTCCCTCTATCTCGGAATACCCTTTTGCTACTAGCCGAGATTTGTATTTCTCCACTTTTCCTTTTGCATTAGACTTCTTCTTAAACAACCATTTTCTACCAACATATTTTCTTCCAGTTGGTAACTCAACTATATCCCATGCCTCATTCTTATCCAAGGCATCCATTTCTTCAACCATGGACTTCTTCCATATTTTACTATCCTCTGAATTCACTGCTTCCCTGACAGTCCTGGGATCATCATCAGTAATAGATAAAGAAAAATTGGAATGAAAATCAGGTGGACTGTACCTTTCTGGTTTCCTTCTATCTCTCACTGATCTCCTCAATACTGGGGTATGAGGTTCTTCTTCTTATTCTTCAGCTTACTCTTCTTCAGATGATTCAGATTTTGCATCATCCAACTCAAGCTCTATTTTCTCAGGTTCGTCTTGTGTTGGTAGGAATTCTTGTTTGGACACATCTTTTACCTCTCTGAAAAAAACATCTCGACTATAAATAGTCTTCTTGGTTTCTGGGCTCCAAAGCTTATAACCTTTCACACCATATTTATAACCAATAAAGATACACTTTTCAACATTTTTATCCAGCTTACTCCTATTTTCCTTTGGAACATGTACATAAGCCTCACAACCAAACACTCTAAGATATTGAAGAGATGGTTTCTTTGAATACCATACCTCATGTGGAGTTTTATCATCCAATGTTGATGAAGGTGATTGATTGACCATGTAACATGTTGTACCCACTGCCTCTACCCATAATTCTTGTCCTAACCCAACACCGCTGAGCATGCTCCTTTCTTTTTCCATTAGTGTATTGTTCATCCTTTCTGCAACTCCATTCTACTGAGGAGTGCATGGAGTAATCTTCTACCTTGCTATACCACACTTCTTACAGAATTTTTCAAATTCATTTCTGCAGAATTCTCCACCATTATTTGTTGTCAATACCTTTATTTTCTTCTCTGTCTGATTTTCAACTAGAGCCTTAAACTCTTTAAATTTATCAAATACCTCAGATTTCTTTCTAAGAAAATAAGTCCATGTGTTCCTTGAAAAATCATTTACGAATGAAACATAATACACAAATTTACCTAGGGATGGAACAGGAATAGGTCCAAACACATCACTATGTATCAACTCTAAGATCCCCTTTTCTCTTGTAGCACCAGATGAGAATCTTACTCGATTTTGTTTACCATATATGCAATGTTCATAGAAATCAAAACCCAGAGTGAAATTATACATACCTTCAACCATGACTTTACTATGTAGTGTTCGAAGGCCCTTTTCTCCAATATGCCCTAGTCTTTGATGCCATAACATGGTCTTGTTTTTAGGGACGATATTGGTCTTGTCTTATTTATTTGTCTGCTCAAGGAAAATAGAACTGTTACACCCATTAGTATAAGTGCTTCCCAACAACTTGTACAGAGTTAAACATCGAACTCCCCTCATCAACACCATTGCTCCTCGTACCATCTTCTAGGTGTTCTTTCCAAATACAATATCCACTCCTGCATCATCCAACTTGCTTACAGATATTAGGCTCCTGGCAAGTTTTGGAATGTGCATAACCCTAGGGAGTTTTCTAATCCTTCCATCTTTTAGCAACAACTTAACCCTTCCATGTCCCAAGATTTTTGTTGTCGAGTCATCTCCTAGGAATACATCACCACCATCATATTTTTCATTTTCAGAGAACCACTCCCTGTGAGGAGTCATATGGTATGATGCACCTGAGTCTATCAACCATAAATCGAGGTCTACATGTGTACTTGTAGATGCTAGGTAAGCATCACCTCCTTCTTAAATTGTAATATTAACAGAGACAAGTTGACTTACCAGAGTATTAAAGACATTTAGATGTTCTGTCACAGAATCTCCATCTTCCATCCTAAGATGATACAGCTTCTTTCGAAGAAACAACTTATTTACCAAGGACTTTGATTAATACAAATTCCCCAACTTATCCCATAGTTCCTTGGATGTAGACTCTCCTGAGACATTCAACAACACCAAATCTTCCAGGCAGAGTCGAATAGTACTCCTTGCTCTTTTGTCCAAATTCTCTCAATCTTCCTTCAACATACTAGTAGGTGGTGTACTGGTAGGTTGTGTACCAGTAGCCTGTGTGCTAGTAGACGGTGTACTAGTAGGCTGTGTACCAAGATCCACAACGATACATTGTTATTTGTCTACAAGAAGGTCCTCCATATTCAACTTCCATAGCTCAAAGTTTTTATCGTTGAACTTCTCTATCTCGATTCTAGAAGATCTTTCCATTCCTCTTTTTGCACTCAAATCACCACTGCAAAAGCTCCCACTAAACCCAGGTTTATCATAGACCAAAGATAAACTTGATCTATCAAGACCGAGCCAAACCCTCAATAACAAAGGCGTCTCTCTGAAGCCAAAAATGAGCTCTTATACCACATTTAAGTTTTAAACCTGTGAAGTAAAGAAATGCATATATATTCTTAAGCAAAACAAAATTTTATCGATGGCTCATACACAGATTACACAGAGATTTTATACCGGAAACCCTTAACTGGGAAAACCTTGCTTATATTCATTATCGAATTTCACCATTCCCCATACAATATATACAATGTTTTTAGGTATTCCATAGATACCAAAACCCTAATCCATTAATCTGAGATTAATTTAGTAAACTGCTAAAAATAGCAAAATCCGCTAAAAATAGAAAAAACCGCCCCAAAAAAAAAATTCGAGGTGTTGCTCTGAACACTGCACGTAACCAAGGGGGGCATTCTTGCCCCCGTGGGATCCCCCTAGGAAAGTGCCTGGCACACACGAAACAAAGAGAGCTACTAGAGGGACCGCCAGATGCATTTGTCGAACCTGACACACCCACACACACACACACACACATGCAAAGAATATAACATATACCCAACACATTACTCATGGCTTACAACTCATAGCCATCACCCAAAAAATGTTGTAAAATGCATAAAAATAGGTTAACAACATTAACAACATTTGCAACTTTAAGCCTTCTTCAACAAATGATCAATCACACATTGTAAATTGGATAGGGGTAAGAATTCACTCTTTTAAGGCTGAATTTGAAAGGATGCAAAAGGTGAAAGTTTCAACAGTCCTAGAACAGAGGGTTTGCAACACAATTTGCAGCGCCAACAAATATATCAGTAAAAGGACCTCCTTGCAACCTTCAAATAACATGATAACGCTTATGAAGTATCTAGTAGACTTGATATTGATGCAAATAATTGGGGATTTTAACACACATGTCAACAAACTATTCAACCTCCAACACTCTCCTTCAGCCATTTCGCAATGCCAGTTCGTAGCGCTTGGCTTAAACACAATTTGCACACTTGGAGGAAGTTGTTAGAAACTTTATGATATAATCCCTGAGAATTTGTTTAAAATACAAGCTTTGAAAACAAATAAGATCTTATGTGTCATGATTCTTTAACCCTACAATTCCATGTGATAACAAGATGCATTATCATCGTAGGATAAACGTTCTACGAAATGACGATTTTTTTTCTGAGGACATTTGCCCGAAATCCGACGAGAAATTGTTAGATTCATAGATTTGAGTGATTATTTCTATATAATCTGAGTGACCTTGGGGTTTTTCATCATGTTGAATCCATTTCTACATTCAAAAATGGATTTTGAATAACAAAAAATAGTGATTCATATAAATTTGTATCATCGAATTCCAACAAAAAAAAATCATTTCATAGAACAACTAAACAACATTGTCTAAAAAAAAATGTCATAGATTTTATCATGCCATTGAAACAAATCTCATACATTATATACATTATATGGCTTTGTGTTCCATTGATATTGATTGACTTCAAGAAGCACTTTCCATTCTTAGTATTTCAAATATTGAGATGCATTATGTCTAAAAGAGTGTCATGGATTTTATCATGCCATTGAAACAAATCTCATACATTATGTGACTTTGTGTTTCATTGATATTGATCGACTTCAAGAAGCACTTTCCATTCTTAGTCTTTCAAATAATGAGGGAGTAAATTCACACATCATGGTAAGTTTAATGTCAATGTCCAAATATTACACAGTCTAAAACAATCACCCAAAACAAATAGTGAATGGAAATTTGACAAGGTTCAATCTCGTGGTAATAAGTTACACTAAAAAGAAATCCCATTAGTGACCTACAAGGCTCATTGTTGTGCGTTGATGGAAAGTATGAAGAAATGTTATTATTTGCCATGAAAAAATATGCATACTATAATGTATAATGTAGAATTACTTTCCGGACCATCTATTGAGGGTGGGGTTGTAAATAAGAAGGATTACATAACGATGTTAGCCCTTGGTCTCGTTTAACTCCAATTATTTGGCACAACCATAAACGGACAACGATATTGTATATATAAAAGATGAGCACCACACCTTGTACTCCCACCAAAGACAATCTCGTATTATGGTTATAGTTAGTAGTGATGTTGCTAACAATGAGGACCTTATAATCTAATTAAGTTTGGAGTTAATATAATTCAAATAAATAGTGTGTATGATAATTTAGATATGGAACTTCCACCAAAGACAATCTCGTATTATGGTTATAGTTGGTAGTGATGTTCCTAACAATTAGGACCTTACAATCTAATTAAGTTTGGAGTTAATATAATTCAAATAAATAGTGTGCATGATAATTTAGATATATGAACTCCCACCAAAGACAATATCGTATTATGGTTATAGTTGGTAGTGATGTTGCTAACAATCAGGACCTTACAATCTAATTAAGTTTAGAGTTAATGTAATTCAAATAAATAATGTGGATGATAATTTAGATATATGGAGGTGCTTTCAAAACATCAAGAAATGATCATTATAATGTAGGGAATTATATCTATCATTCTATTGTTAAAATATGAGCTCTTTATTTATGATTTGACTTTTTTAATAAAATTATTATTTTAATTAATTTTATTTATTTATTGTATACACTATGTGGTTTAATTTTTGAGATTACACAAGCATCTGCACATGTGTAGATGCACTTTTTGAATGTTAATGTGAATTCACTATTTCTAAAATCTGTAAGAAAAACATTGTAGCTCTATCCTATTTATGAATGTTTCTCCACCATCACATTATTCTCATACAAACATTCTCTCAAGTTTTCTTCATTTCCATCTACATATATTTAGGTTCAATGGTTGAGAAAACAAGGGAAAATATGTAGTTGTTGTCTGCATGGTTGGTTATGATTTCAACCAACCGAGTCATTGTTTAGATTCAACATGTAAAAGGTGAACACTTTTAGAACGCTAAAAAAAGATAGTTCAATTTCCCTTGTTTCAATATATATTGCATATCTTTAGGTTTCTACTATTTCTTAGTAAATTATTAGTGCATTCATGTGTGCAAATAATTAACAACTAAGGTTTTCAATCTTTTGAAGCTATAGAGTATCATATATGTTATGGGACTAGAGACTGTTGATATCAAAGAACACAATATAGAATCAACATCATATAAGTTTGTAACTAATTCTAAGCATGTTTATTTATTTACCATGAAAAACAACTTTCGGCCTTTAGAACCAATAGAAAGAAACGTACTTGGCATATAACACACAATAGCTTGGCGCAGGGGCCCTGATCCCTTGAATGAGACAATGGTTGGGGAGTTGGTATGTGGTCCTTATATGAAGGAGGAAAGATCTCAGTAACCGAGGCAATTATCAAATTTTAATTGAAAGGCCATTAAGCGAAAGAACAAAAGAAAAGGGGTCACTTAGATAATTTCAATGGATTTGATCCATCTATATCATCCATGATGTTTACAGAAAAACATCAAACTTTAAACGTAATCAATGAAAATCATTGTCATTTGGCTCAAACAAATAATTATGAACTTGTGGACAATGCACAATTTAATCAAAACATGAAATGGGTTCTCCATTTGATTATATCTTATCACATACATTTGGTTCTCCATTTGATTATATCTTATCACAGACATTTGTATTGCAAGATGACAATGAGAATATTGCAAGTCATAAATGAAAACATCAGTTGAAAGGGTTTAAGAAGTACTCCCATATGTATATGTATATATATTTTTAATATTGGAGAGGAAAATATTCATATTCAATGCTATGTTAGTCTTATGTTATTATATCAGTAAGTAAATCAATGTTTTCATAGTTTACCATCCTTTTTTAGATCCTTGAGCACCTCAATGTCTTGGGTTTTCTAAGTGAGTTCACCATAACCAATAGATTTTATTGTTTCATAAACCTCCCCAAAGCCCCCCAATAGTAGAAATATTGGGATTTGATACCATTTTGCAACAACCCAACAAGGTGTTAACTTCACAAATAATTATTTTTTCTCTTTAAGACCGTATATATCAAAGTATGCAAGATCTATAATCATCAGAGCATGTGCATAAAATCTAGAAAGTACACAAGATCAGGGGTGTGTACTACATCCATAGATAAAATGAAACTATACCATAATCCAAATAAACATCAATGCACAATTAAATAATTAAATATAAAATACATATAACCTTTATCTCCCAGAAGTCTAAGGATGAGCTAGTTGTGCTCTAGCTCCAACAACTCAATCTCCAACAAGATCCCATGAACTAGTCTTCAACAACATCCCACAAACCCATCTTCAATAATATCCCATGAACCAATCTTTAATAAAAAGGGGGGGGGGGGTGGGGGGGGGATTACACCAAGGACTAAATTTCCACCCAAACAATGCAACCAACTTCACAGGTGTTTCCCCCTTGAGTAGGGATCAAGATCAACGAGGAAAAGAAATCACAAACTCACAGTACTCTCAAGAATCCAACCCAAACACTATGAAGTCTCCAAATCATCCAACCCAAAAAAATTCTTAGTAAATTATTATTGTATTCATGTGTGAAAATAATTGAAGTTTATGATTTCCAAATCACACCAAGGACCGAATTTTTATCCAACAAATGAAACCACCTTCACAGGTCCCCCCCCCCC
>ML779239.1:1109823-1121949 GCA_009831015.1 Picea engelmannii | reverse complement strand
TCATTAATAGAAATCGTGTATTACTGTATCTCTGTGTTTATGGTTGCATCTCTGATATATTTCTGTTATATTACTGGATATACGCGATATCTCTGTGTATTTCTTTATTATATCTCCGCTCTCATTTCGTGCCGAAAATAATCCGGATCAAAGCAACATCCAAACTATTCGCCAAATAAGAGTATGCAAGTCTACCCACTAGTCTAGAGAGAGCTAGTCTACAGATCTCTTCAAGGCCAATATCCATCCCCAAAACCATTTTCCAGATTCTTTTGTTAGCTTTCCACACCTTCTTTTGAAACCCAGTTTGAGTTGGGATGATTGTTGTGATGTGTTGTTTCCCTACAGTGGTATTTTCAATTTTTACCTATGTTGTAAATTTGTCTTCCTCAAAAAACCTTCTATGAGAAGCTTTGAGTGATGCAGCACAAGAGACAAACTCTATTGTGGAAGAAGGGCCACATGGAGATAAAGAGGGGTCTCCCCGAGGGTGAAGAGTAGACTGATAGGTAGATCCTATGTGGTTGGGTGGTAGAGAGGTAGGAAAGAGATTAGTAAATATATCCTCCACAAGAGCTCTTTTAGGAGGTTCTCTGAAAGTAACATAAGGTGAAACGAATTCTCTAGAGGACACAGAGCCACAAGGAGATAAAGAGGGAGCTCCCTGTGAAGGAATAAAAGGATGAGAGGTCACACCTTTATTGTTGAGCGACACAGGAGTAGTAAGGTGTTCATTTTTTAATCCAAATGAGTTTGACTCATTGAAAATACCCTCCTTATGCCAGGCTAGCTCATCCTTAGGATTCATAAGTTTTAAAATGTCTTCAAGTATTTTTTCCTTTGTAGTTGGAGCCATCAGTGCAATGCTTCGTTTTTAATGATAAAGAACTCTAGGAAACGACAAAGACCAACAACCAAAAAAACAAATTTGATCCCAAGGAAAGAGGACAGAAACACCACTGGAGACTTCAATGTTTGGGGAAGAAATAGGGTATAGAAAGGTCTAAGGAGGTCAAAACAGGCAGTTCCGGTAGCAGGCTGTCAGAGAATATGGAAATCTATCTGAACGTAGAAAACTGAGAACAAAGCAGGTCAAGCATAGTGAATAGTGCCACCAACCAACATATTTGAGAAGGTGGGTCCAAGGAAAGAGTTAAATAAAAGCAGAAGTCCAATAACCGAAAAACAGGAAAAAATAAGGAGGAAACAACTCAAGAACCTCTACTAGATAGCAGATGAAAAAACTGAGTTATCAGAACTGGGCCTATACCCACCAAAGACTAGAGAGGTAGCATAATGGTTCACCAATGTCAATAGAAGGATCCAGTATCCACCATTAACATAGGTTTTAACGCAAGGTTTTCAAAAGAAAAAAAACCACCAGCCCAACCACTTAAATGGTATATATATATTTAATGTTTTATATTTTTGAAGTTAATTTATTTTAAAATATTATAGTTTAATTTAAAAGGGCATTGCAAAATTTGGAAAGAACTAGGTGCAAAACACTGTTGTCATGATCGTTGGCTCGTAAGATTTGAAAAATTTATATGAGTACGAGCCTCCAAATGAACACGTGCCTCAATATTGACAAATACAAACTGATATAATGTCTATTTGAAATGTGTATATAATACTTCCTCCAAAAGAATACGTGCCTCAATAATACCTGCTTGGGAACTGAAATCGATTGACACAGGTTTTATGTAATGAAGAGCATTTTTTTGGTAGAATGGATGGTCAAAATAGGTATGGGTGTAGGAGAAAGTATAACCAAAAGATGGATATTACTGTAGAGGAGATGCACATTCTATCCTTCGGGATGTATCTCGGATATCCAAGAGATCCCACAAACACTATCTCAAATCCTTGGGTTAGTAATAGATATGTTAAAATCCATAGAGCCAGAGAATAGGGGATAGGTTCCATTCACGCTAACTAGGTTGGTTCTTTAATGTTTGCATGGAACTAGTGAAATATTTTTCTATTGATAGCAACTAAGGACCGATTTCACAAAAGGTTCCTTCAAAGTGCCCATACCTCATAAAATGGGTGCCCAGTATGGGAGGGCCCACTTCTTGCTTGAATTATAGGCTGGGCTTATGCACTGCTAAGCTTGGATACCGATATTGGTTAGACTGCTCAACTGAGTCCATAAAAAGAAGGGTTGGGTAGTTTTCTCTCATGCTACAAGTCACCAAGAAGATTCAAAGTTTCTCTAATGAGTTAATCCGTGGGTAAATAGTGTCACTAAATCTTTTGATAATAAATGATTATTCCGCTAGGATAAATCAAAGAAATGCTTCATTTCTAAGGGCAGGCTAGCTATAAGGTGGTCTTACTTGAGCCCTAGCAGGTCATGTTCCATAATGTCTCTCTGGCGGCATGCCTTCAAGGGAAAAGAGACTCTACAATAGAGTCTCCAGTCAAGGGAAAAGAGGTAGTTAAGTCTTTGTGAAGTTCCAATAGTTCAAATCTCCTATAGAGAATAACATGGGTAAGAAAATTAATAATTTGAGGTCTTACAATTAGGTGGTTTAGCTCTTGGTATTACTACATACTCTACCACAGTAACAACTGACTAATTCCAACTATTAATGCTCCTCGAATCATTCATGTTCACAAATCCCACCACGACAGCACATACTGCACCCAGGACCAGGACCTCGCTTCCTTCTAGTGTAATATCCCTAGGCCGAACCCAATTGTAAATGTAAATGAAAATGTACTTAAGATGGTGAGTTGTTTGATATCATTTTGTATGCACCTTTCATGGCATAGTGTGTGCATGTACTGCGTAGTAAAATGATGAAGTGTGCACATTCCAGGATACCGCGTGCAACAACTTAAGTGGACGTTATTTTGAGGCTAGGGAGCCTTTATGTATATGTGGGTTTTTATAGGCTGGTGAGTGAGTTATTATAAGCTAGGAGGTTTATGTTTGTATTAGGCCAGAGATCCTAGATACTAAAGGCCAATGTGCCTATTTTTGTATATGTCTCATCATTAATATAAAATACATTGATGCGCGTGAACCGACCACGATAAAAGAGTATGGGGGAAAAAAATCCACTAGTTAGGGAAAGGGTGGGGGATGAAAGTTAAGAAAAGGGCTAAGCTAGGGAGCTTAAGCAAAAAATGAATATTATATTAATATTCCTTAAATCATAAAGTATGGGAAATTATTTTATCCTAAGTTCTAAAGTTGGGGACAAGTGGGCCAAAGTAGCTCCCAACATGACAAGTATCAAGTTGGGGACATGCATACATATTTTTGGGACTTATTTCATTTCTTCCAGCATTCCTTCCATCATTCATGCAGTCAACCATTCCATGAGTACTCACTCAGTCAGTCAGTTATCCTCGGTACCTTCATCTCACTGTACCGAAACCGGTATCCATATCCATACCTATTTGTGTAGCTGGTTAGCTTGGGAACTTGACTGAAGAGGCGGGTTGTCATGCCTGTCGGATATTGAAGAGGCGGGTTGTTAGGCCTGTGAGAAATTTCTCTCTGGGTGAGAGAATTGTTGGGAATTGATTTCCTGAAGGTGCTGAACTGTAGCTACAGGGCTCTGCGACTTCCTGTCTAGTCTGTTGCTGAAGCCCAGAAAGGAAGTGGGGCAACCGAAGGACTATTGAGAAGAGAAGGGGCATACTTCCTAGGGTGGGACAGGCATGTGGGGAATGAGGAATTGTAGGCTGTTAGTTTGATTTGGCACATGTGACAGAGTCTTTCCTGTTGTCTATGAACCATTAGCATGGTTAGGAATCCATTTACTCGTGTGGAGTTTAGTCCCATCTCGGTGGTGACCCACTGCTGATAGTGATGAGCAATGTGGTCTAAGGCTGGGAGGTTCGTGGAAGGTCTACACATAGTTGTTGATATTCTTACCAAGATAAGTGTCAATGGTGTGATAAATTTACATGTTGCATTATTATTTATTTGTTTATTTTTATGGGTTTATCCTATGTGTGTTTATAGCTGTCTTTATAGTTATAGGTATTTCCTATATATGCTGCATGTATATGTTTATTGTTATTTTAGTATGAATCTATGCATTTACAGAATGTATTTTCATGTTTACGTTTTATATATAAAGTTCAACAAGATTCCTATGTGTATATGTTTTAATTGCATGCAGTTTGAAAAATTTATGTGGCATAGCTCAGTTGAATGCTGGATATGTTACAGTATGTTCCGCAGAGAGAAAGAAAGGTGTTCTCTCGTGTATCATGGTCTGACCTGGGTGGTCGAGGAAGCTATAATATGGTATCCGAGCTTCAGTTTTCAACACTGACCTTGGATGGGCCGAAGAAGTTGAGTTGAAGTGAAATTTTATAGAGGATTTATTTTGAAGTGGCCAAATTTTGAGTTGCAGAGCGTCCATGGAAAAAAAAAGTAACAACAATTGTGCAGAATTGGGAAAAATCCCCAATTTCTATTGTTAAATTCATGGGAAAATTGATAGATTTGGCCATGTGGTGAGATATTATTTATTTAATATCTGTTCTAGAAAATTAAGACATGGAATTGGTTGAATTTGAAGTTACAATGAAGCCATGAAAGTTGGAACAGGATTAGTAATTAAAATTCTCAATTCGTGACTTGAGTTTGGAAAAAATCCGTTCCAAAAATGTCAAACTGCAACGATTTGTTGTTGTAGAGGTTGAAATGGTGTTATCAGGGTGAAATTGAACAAATTTCATAGTTGTAGAATGTCTATGGAAGAAATCGGGAAACAGTTAAGCAAAAGCCCCAATTTCTGCAGCGAAATTCACGAGGAATTGATGCGCATAAAAACAAATGTGCATAGGCAGGCACACTAACAATGCATGATGCGCAGTAAAAAGATTGTGATATGTAAAAATTGGGCACCGCACAAAAAAATTTTGGTGTGCGGATGTGCACGCTAAATTTTGGTGCCGCGCAGAAAAATGCTAGTGTGCGGGTGCGCATGCTAAAATTTGGCGCTACGCGGAAAAATGTTGGTGTGCAGGTGCGTGCACTATATTTAGCATTGCGCGGTGTGCATACACATAATAAGATGTGTGCAATGTGCACACACATAATATGGCGTGCATGGTGTGCGCAACATCGACAGAGCGCAAAGGATTTTGGTTGGTGCACGCGCAATGTGTGTATATGTTGTTGCACGACAATTTAGTTAATGGTGTGCGGTGGGGGATTATTAAAATTTGGCATTTTGCAGCGTGTAGAGTGAAATCCATGCAGAATATCAGCGCGCAATACAAAAATTGCGTGAAACAAGTAATAGTGCAAGAACCAAAACTGGATGCGGTGGATATTGGTGCACGACATAAAAGTAGTGTGCACCAATTATTGATGCGACAGAGAAGTGATGCACAATGGTTATAGGTTCACATAGCATGATCTACCTTGTGGTGTTGATTCGCATGCTATATATGGTTGTACAGGTTTAAAATTGTGTGCATGAAGTCATTTGGAGGGTGAACAACATCAGAAAACCAACGATTTTCTGTGATATTTTATACTGTTTGAACACCATATTTTTGTAGCACGTTTTTGAGGCCCTTAAGAGAGTTTTTAACAACACAAAAACCACGAGAATACAGTGTACCAAAGTACACTCTATTTATGTAGCTCCAATAAAATAGCTTAGAGAGATCTTTCTAATGGTGTAAATCATTTGTCAAATGAAGTTTTTATGAGAAAGTTACAACACAAACAATGGAGGGTAAATTTTAAGACCCAACTAACTTCAAAGAGCCATAATTCTCTACTATGAAATCCGATTGTGGCACATGAGTAGTCAATGGAAATATATTGAACCATAGAAGATATTTCCAGAGCTGAATTAAAATTCTGGGCATGTTAAAAATGGTTGATATGTAAAATAAGGTACCTATAGCATTCCAAACCAAAAACACGAATTGGCCTAGAACTTCAGTAGGCTATAACTAGCAGTCGAGAACCCAGAAAAAAGTGAAACTTGGACAGAGTGTCCAGAATATGTATATGAAGAAACCCAAATTGATATCCTACAAAAAATCCAATGGATTAGGTGCAAAAATGCATAATTACAACGCAGAGTGGCGCCAAGTTGAAATGTGAACAGAAAAATTAGTGGGAAATTTTCTAATAACCAAAACTTTTTGCTCAAGACATAGAATTGAGCATGGGAGTAGGCGTTGGAAAGGTATTGGAAAGTAGAATATAACTATTTACCTAGAAATTGGTTTGGGCATTCAATTTTTTGGGAAATCATAAGAAAGAATTCGGATATATTATTGAACCAGAATGGTTCATATTTTCATGAAAATTATTGAAATAGTTAGCCTGACAAAGTTTTGTTGGTTGCACATTTTGAAGAGCTAAAAAAAACTAGATCAGATCAAGATTAGCACATAGTCCATATGAATGGAAGAGGGAAATTTTACTTACAACCAGGAAGATGAGATCATAGGGATGAATGTCCATTTTGGCATTGAAGGAACAAACTCCAATGGACATGGAGAAGGAAGGGATAAACACATGAATATGTTAGAGACCATTAAAAATTTGAAGAAGGATGTCCAAAGCCATAAATATAATAATGAAAGGATTATGAAAGACAAGGAGCATCAATAGGGCTTCAACATGAATTTATTGGAGAGATTGAACACAATAGAAAAAAAATTGAATAAGGAAAGTGGCTCAAGCAAATAAGGAAGTCATAGGTCTCCTGATGAGAAAAGAAAAGCAAGAAGTGTTAGAAGACATCACCATCACTCCCCGAATCATTCCAATAAGAGAGCACACAACAACTCAATTCCATCCCTTGTCAGAAAACATAAGGGGTCTGGGGTGGATGAGCTACAAAGAGAAATTAACAAAATCAAACCTCCTACATTTGATGGCGAGCACAAGAAGGATGAGGATGCAGAGACATGGATGCTGAGCATGAGGAAGTATTTTCAATTACATAATTATTCTTCTCATGCAGAAGGTAGGATTTCCATCTATTAACTCAAGGGAAAGGAATCCATGTGGTGGGATCAACTTGTGCAGGTGCAACACATTAAGGAGAAAAGTGTCACTTGGAGGGAATTCAAGAAGTATTTTGAAAATAAATACTTGACTAAGAGATAATATGACAAGAAAATGAAAGAGTTATTTGAACTCAATCTTGGATGTATGACCATAGATGAATATGAGAGAAGGTTTTTAGAACTACTGAAGTATGTTTCTTTCATCAAGGATGAGACAGTTAAAATGCAGAGGTATTTGAGTGGATTTCCATCATTCATAAGTGAAAAAATACAATATGATGATCCCAAGACATTGGAGGAGACCATAAGGCGAGCTAAATGCATATATGATCAGAAAAAATCAATGCCAACTTTCCAAAAATCTTGGGAAGACAAAAAGAAATTCAAGATGGATCAGAGGAATAAGGGAACTAAGCCACCATTCTTTAGAAATAATCCTCTGGGACAACCAACTTTTAGAGAACCCAGAATGATTGAGGTAGGGGGTCAAAGGCCAAGGAAACCACCTATTCAATATTGGGGTTTTAAAGGAGATCATATGTTCATAGATTGTCCCCACAGAGGTGAAAAAGTGAGGACTATTCACAATGTACAGCAAGGTGAAACCATGGAGGACATGGGCATAAATGTACCAAGGATCTATTCAGCCTTGCACAACAAGAAAGTAGAGTATCAGTCACATATGATTGAAGTGCAAGGTATGATCAACAACCAAACCATTTCTATTTTAATTGATTCAGGAGATAGTCATAGTTATATATATCCTAAGATGGTGGAAAGTTTGCATTTTCCAAGAACAAAGCATGGAAAATCTTGGTTGGTGCAGCTGGCTAGTGGAGCCAAAATAAAATTTAATGAGATGGTTAAGTCATGTCCTATGGACATGAATGGACTGAACACCAGGGCAGATTTGAACATCTTGCCTTTAGATTCCTATGACTGTCTAATTGGGATGGATTGGTTGGACCAACATCATGCTATCGTAGACTGTCATAACAAAGCATTTACTCCCTTGGATGAGGAAGGAAACCTAAGGAAAGTACAGGGAATTCCCAGGGTAGTAACCATTAGAGAAATTTTAGCATTACAGCTGAAGAAATGTTACAGAAAAGGGTGTCAAATATTTGCAGCACATATGGAAGAGACACCTAAAGATAAGGTGCCAAATTTGGAAGATTATGCAATCCTAGAAGATTTTGAAGATGTGTTCAAGGAGGTACTAGGACTACCCCCAAAGATAGATATTGAATTCTCTATAAATTTAATGCCTGGAGCAGCTCCAGTGTCAAAATCGCCTTACACAATGAGTACACCAGAGCTAAAAGAGTTGCAAATGCAGCTTGAAGAACTTCTGAAGAAGAGGTATATACTCCCAAGTGTGTCACCTAGGGGTGCCCTAGTCTTGTTCGTGAAGAATAAAGATGGGACATTAAGATTATGCATTGATTTCAGATAGTTGATTAAAGTGAATGTAAAGAACAAGTATCCTCTGCCAATGATTGATGATATCTTTGATCAATTGAAGGATGCAAAGATATTTTCCAAGATAGATCTCAGGTCAGGATACCATCATGTAAGGATTAAAGAGGAAGATATCAGAAAGACTTCCTTTAGGAGAAGGTATGGTCATTATGAGTTCACAGTAGTGCCATTTGGGTTGTCAAATGCACCAGTTGTTTTCATGTGCTTAATGAATGGTGTTTTCTGAGAATATTTAGACAAGTTTGTCATTGTCTTTTGGATGACATCCTTGTATATTCCAAGTCATAAGAAGAGCATGAGCATCAGTTGAGGATGGTGTTTCAAGTATTAAGGGAGCATCAGTTATATGAAAAATTGAGTAAGTGCTCATTTTATTAGAAGAAAATTCATTATTTGGGACATATCATTTCAAAGGATGGGATAGCTGTGGATCCTGAGAAGATAGAAGACATTAAAGAATGGCCAGTACCAAAGAATGTGATAGAGGTTAGATCATTCATGGGCCTTACAAGATACTATAGGATATTTATTGAAGGATTCTCAAAGATTGCACACCCAATCACTTCCTTGCAAAAGAAGGGAGTGAAGTTTTAGTGGACATTGGATTGTGAAAAGAGTTTCCAACACTTGAAACAATTGTTAACAAGTTCTCCAATACTAAGGATTGCAGACCCAAATAAAGACTTCATTGTATGCACATATGCATGTAAAGAAGGACTTAATGGAGTCCTCAGTTGAAATAGTTTTGTTATATGTTATGAATCAAGGAAGTTGAAGGAGCATTAAAGATACTATGCCACTCATGATTTGGAGTTGGCAGCCATAGTGCATACCTTGAGGAAATGGATACACTACCTCATGGGGAAAAGGTCTGAGTTGAGGACAGAGCATAATGGTTTGAAATATTTATTCGATCAACCAACTCTAAATGCTAGGAAAATCAAATGGTTAGAATTTCTAATTGAATATGACTTTGATATAAAACATATCAAAGGGAAAGAGAACAACGTCGTTGATGCACTCAACAAAAGAGTGCATGAATTGCATGCTACAACCATTAGCATGTACCAATCAGATTTGAAACACATAATTTTAGAGGCTGCAAATTCAGATTTGCAATACAAGGAATTAATGGAAAAATTATAGCAAGGTAATTTGCAGCAAAAAATCAAAGAATACAAGTTAGATAATGATGAAATTATCATGTACAAGGGAATAATTTATGTACCAAATTCCAAGGAATTGAAAAATATGATATTGAGGTAAATGCATAATGTACCTTATGCTGGGCACCCAAGTTATCAAAAAACTATTGCGACTGTCAAAAGACAATATGATTGGCTAGGCATGAAGAAACACGTTGCTGATTTTATTGCCAAATGTTTGGAATGTCAAAAGGTAAAGGCTGAGCATAGACACCCAACTGGTTTGCTAGAACCATTACCCATTCCTAAGTGGAAATGGGACATTGTAACAATGGATTTCATCACGAAACTGCCCAGAACAAACAAGCAACATGATTCTATCATGGTAGTAGTGGATAATCTTACTAAAGCTGCCCATTTTATTCCAGTTAAGATCACTCACAAGGTAGCCAACATTGTTGATGTTTATATGAGATAAATTTCTTGATTACATGGCATACCCAAGACAATTGTGTCTGACAGAGATCCAAAATTTACCACAAAATTTTGGAAGTGATTATTTAAGGGATTTGGAACTAATTTGAATTTTAGTACAACATATCATCTAGAATTAGATGGACAAATAGAGACGGTGAATGACGTGATTGAAGATATGTTGAGGATGTATGTGATGGATAAACCATCAAAATGGGAATACTAACTACACTTAGTAGAGTTTTATTATAATAATGGGTACCAAGCATCTCTAAAGATTATCCCATTTGAGGCACTTTATGGCAAAAAGTGAAACACACTGGTAAGCTGGGATAACCCAATAGATAGAGCAGTGGTTGGGCTATATTTACTCACGGAAATGGAGGAGAAAATGTTGAAAATAAAACAAAATTTAAAGGCTGCCCAAGGCAGGAAGAAAAATGATGGTGATAAGGGAATAACTCATAGGGAATTTAAAGTTGGGGACCATGTATTCTTGAAAGTGAAGGCCAATAGAAGTTCCCTGAAGTTGGGAAATTGTTCAAAGTTGGCAGCTCGCTATTGTGGGCCATTTGAAATCCTAGAGAGGATTGGTATAGTAGCTTATATGATTTCATTTCCTGCATCTATGTCTGTTCATAATGTATTCCATGTATCATTGCTAAATAAATATATACATGATGCTAATCATGTTATTGATTGGAATGTGATTCACATGGAGCAAGAAGGCGCTTTTCAAGTGCATCTGGTATGCATTCTAGACCGGAAAATCAAGCAACTTTAGAATCAAGCCATAGGGCTTGTAAAGGTCCAATGGACCTGGTACGGTCCTGAGGAAACTACTTGGGAGCATCAGGATGCAATGCGGGCATAATACCCACATCTTTTTGAGGATTTTTGAAATTTTTGTTGTATGTGTGTACATAATGCACTGATGACAGTGCATAAATAAGGGGAGGGGATTGTAATATCCCTAGGCCAAACCCAATTGTAAATGTAAATGAAAATGTACTTAAGTTGGTGAGTTGTTTGATATAATTTTGTATGCACCTTTCATGGCATAGTGAATGTATGTACTGTGCAGAAAATTATGAAGTGTTCACATTCTAGGATACCGCGCGCAAAAACTTAAGTGCGTGCGATTTTGAGGCCAGGGAGCCTTTGTGTATATGTGGTGTTTTATAGGCTGGTGAGCCAGATATTATAAACTAGGAGGCTTATGTTTGTATTAGGCCAGAGATCCTAGCTGCTAAAGGCTAGTGCACCTATTTTTGTATATATCTCATCATTAATATAAAATAAATCATTGCGCATAGACTGACCAAAATAAAAGAGTATGGGGGACTAAAATCCACTTGTTAGGGAAAGGGTGGGGGACAGAAGTTAAAAAAAGGGCTAAGATAGGGAGCTTAAGTCGAAAATGAATATTATATTAATATTCCTTAAATCATAAAGTATGTGAAATTGTATTATCCTAAGTTCTAAAGTTGGGGACAAGTGGGCCAAAGTAGCTCCCAACATGACAAGTGTCAAGTTGGGGACATGCATACATATTGTTGGGATTTAGTTCATTCTGTCCAACATTCCTTCCACCATTCATGCAGTCATCCATTCCATGAGCACTCACTCACTCACTCAGTTATCGTCGGTACCTTCATGTCATTATACTAGAACTGATATCCATATCCATACCTGTTTGTGTAGCTGGTTAGCTTGGGAGATGGAGTGAAGAAGCAAGTTGTCAAGCTCGTGGTATATTGAAGAGGTGAGTTGTCAGTGTTGGACAACTGAGAGGGGGGGTTTAATCATTTGTTACCGTGCTTAAAAAATTATGCTTAGTTTAAACTCTTTGTATAACACTTAATGAAAATCACAATAATGCAGGGAGGTAAGCAATAGAACATTCAACATCAGTCACACATATGAAATATACAAAGACAGATATTTCTTGAGGAAACCCATAAAGGGTAAAAACCTCTTCTTCTTGGTATGATAAGTAATCTTTACATTC
>ML779239.1:1074161-1109773 GCA_009831015.1 Picea engelmannii | reverse complement strand
CTTTGAGTCACACAGGCACCAACATGTATAACAAAGAATAACGGTTCTCCCTTGCACCACCCTACCACCCTGGTTTCTCTGGCTGCAACCAGATGGAAGCTACAACTCCCTGTGTTCAAGAACCCACTTGAACCTCTGAGGATAATAATCCTCCCTAACACCTCCCTACCACCCTAAAATATAAATATTTTCTATTGAAACTTATTATAGTGATTCAATAGTTGTCATTGGCTTACCAGGCTTATCGCTGTTCTGCTATGCTGCTCTACTCTCCTATATCAATGTCTTTGTTCTTTGCTTCAGTTGCACTTTATGCTCTACATGCCATGTCCCTTCTATGCACCATTCCTCTTCTGTGCATTTCAGCTGTTGCACTCTGCCTCCTTATACACACCTAAATCACTTTCAACAACAACCTTCGTCTCTTCTTTGTTCTTCCTTCTGCTCTTTTCTATGCACCTTGTGCATGCTATATGCGCCATCCTTCTGCATACTCTACCTCACACCATTTTTCTCCACATTGGGATATTCACTGCCACTCCTAATTGCCACCACTTCACTCCCTTGAGAATCAACACACTCTTTATGTTTTGAATGTTCTCCTTGTGTCGAGTCCTCTTCCTGATCATCATGGCAATTCCTCAGCTTTTCTGGCAGTTATGCCCATGTATTCATCATCACTTGGTGTTATGCTGAGATTCCTTAGCCTATTTAGTAGTCGAGACTCTTCATCTTCTCTATCATAGTTGAGCTCATCCTCTCTGTTGCAGTTACAGGCTTCAACACTCTTCCATATGTCAATCGTCTCTATGAACATTCCTCATTCCACTGGCAGATGCCTCAAGACTCTTCATCTTCTCTGGCGATCACCCTGAAGTCTCTTCGAGTTCTTTGACAAAAACCATCAGTCGTTTCTAGCAATTACACTGTGAACCTATTGAGCCATGTTCCTTTGTCACCTTTCACATTTCCTTTCACACGTGTCCTTAGGCAGTGACCACATGCCTATTCATGAGGTGCTTTCACGATTCACATTTTGACAATTCCTGTTGTGAGGCATCTCAACTCTCCAAGTTGGGATCTACAAAATGAAGAATAACTTTGTGCTAGCTCCTCCCTTGAGCCTTCATTGATGTGGCCATAGGTTATGACCAAGGGCCAATTCTAAACACGCATTTCGCATTTCGACATTTCATGATTTCACATGTCCCGAATTCCTATTGCGAGGCATCTCGACTCTCCAAGTCGCAATCTCCGAAATGGAGATTAGCTTCGTGTTTCGACATTTCGACATTTTTGCATTCCTGTGGTGAAGTGTTTCAGCACTCCAACTCCTAGTATTCAAGACTTACACCAAAATTTGTTTTTCATATTTTGGCATTTCGACATTTCGACATTCCTGTGGTGAAGTGTTTCGACACTCCAACTCCTGGTATCTGGAACTCTGAAATTGAATCAGATCAACAGTCCAGTATTTTAGCGTTTCACATTTCAGAATTTTGGCATTTCTGTGATGAAGTGTTTCGACACTTCCAACTCCCAGTATCCGGAACTTCGAAATGGAGTCAGATCAATGGTCCAGTATTTCGGCATTTCAACATTTTTGTGATGAATTGTTTCGACACTTCCAACTCCCGGTATTCGAACCTCTGAAATGGAGTCAGATCAATGGTCTGGTATTTTGACATTTCCCATTTCATGATTTCATCATTCTTGTCGTGAGTTTCTTTGACACCTCCAACTCTCGGTACTCTGAAATGGAGTCTTTGTTGATGTGCCTATTTCGGGATTTCGGTGTTTCACATTTTGCAGCTTCGGGACTCCTGTGATGAAGAGTCTCGACTCTTGACTCCTCCAACTCCCGGTATCTGAAACTCGAAATAGAGTTTATGCTTCTAATCTTTCCATGCCATCATCGTTGTTGATCTTCCTTGCCTACTTGTTTTCCATCAAATGAACAATCACACTCTTGCACTCTGCGTGCACCTTTGCACTATCTCTTCTGATCTTCACGATCTTGCTTTGTTGTGTCTCCCCAAAATAATTCTGGTGCCCACTTGGCACATTGTACCTATACTCAATCCATCATCGTTGTTGTACTTTCCATCAATGACAAGCATATGTTGCCTGTAAAACATGCCAACAATATCCCCCTTTGGCATTGATGGAAACAAAGGCACCCATACCTATTCTTTTCTCCCCCTTTGACATCAATGTCAAAGAAAACATACTCCCCCTGAGCTGTTGCAGTATTTTCAGAGGTATCAGATATTCAATCAATACAAACTCCCCCTAATATGATGGACTCTCTTAGGTGTGAGACAGAATGACGCCCAACTTCTGTCAGAGATATTCAAATGGTGTCTTGGCTAGGGGTTTAGTAAATATGTCAGCAATTTGTTCTGTGGTTGGCATGTAATGGACCTGAACAATCTGATTGGTGACCCTCTCTCTCAGAAAATGGTATTTTATGGGAATATGCTTGGTCTTGGAGTGGAATACAGGATTCTTGGACACACTGATGGCACTAGTGTTATCATAATGAATTGGGATCGGTGCAATGTATTTTACCTCCAAGTCTGCAAGTTTCTGAATCATCCATAATACTTGAGTGTAACAGGTAGCAACAACAATGTACTATGCCTCTGTAGTTGATAAAGAAACAGAACCTTTCTTTTTACTCAACCATGCTACTAGAGAATCTCCTATGAAGAGTGCACCTCCACTCGTGCTTTTCCTTTCATCCATGCAGTTAGCCCAATCAACATCTGAGTAGACTGATAATTGAAAATTCTGATTCTTAGGATACCATAGACCATAGTTCATTGTTTCTTTCAAATATATGAATATCCTTTTGACAACTAGCAAATGACTCTGTTTAGGTGCAGAATGATATCTTCCTACCATTCCAACAACATGCATTATGTCTGGGTGAGATGTTGTGATGTACAATAGGCTGCCTATCATTGACCTATATGAACTTTGATCAACATCAGGTGAGGCATCATCCTTGCTTAATTTGCATCCAGTAACCATAGGTGTGCCCACAGGTTTAGAATATTCTATTTGAAACCTTTTCAACATTTCTCTTAGATATTTTTCTTGAGAAATGAACATCCCTTCAGACCTCTGAGTAATTTGTAGACCAAGAAAAAATGAAAGTTCACCTATCATAAACATTTCAAACTCAGACTCCATGGAAGAAGCAAACCTTTGTACCAATGAATCCTTGTTACATCCGAATATGATGTCATCTACATAGACCAACATGATGAGAAAATCATTATCCTCTGTTTTGATATATAGATTATTGTCAACTGTTCCTCTCTTGAACCCTTTGTCTTTGAGATATGTATCCAGTCTGTGATACCAGGCATGAGGGGCTTGTTTTAACCCATATAAAGCTTTCTTCAGCTTGCATACTAAGTCAGGGTTATCAGACAATTTGAAACCCTCTGGTTGTTCCATATAGAATTCTTCATTTAAATCTCCATTTAGAAAAGATGACTTGACATCCATTTGATAGACTTTAAACCTTTTATGAAAATCATAGGCAAGAAATATTTTGATAGCTTCTAATCTTGCTACGGGCGCAAATGTTTCATCAAAATCCAGTCCTTTTATTTGAGCATAGCCTTTACAGACCAATCTTTCTTTGTTCCTGACAACTTGTCCCTGCTCATTCAACTTATTCTTAAAGATCCATTTGGAACCAATGATATTTTTAAGGTCTTTGAACCATCTCCCACATATTGTTTTTCTCAATCTGATCAAGTTCATCATTCATTTCTTTAACCCAATGGTCATATTTGCTAGTTTCATTAAAATTCTTGGGTTCCAGCATGGAAATGAAAGCTATATGTGATTGGTCGATGTTTTGATTATCTTTCTCCTAGTTTGTACACCTTTGTCTTTTTCACCAATTATCTGACTTGCACGATGATTCTTTTGAGTGATTCTGGAAAAGGAATTTGAAGTTGTCTGTTGATTTGAGTCTGTCTGAGTATCTGTGTATTCATCTGATTCAAAGTCTTTGTTTTCTGATTCTTGGACCTATTGATCTTCATCTTTAGCTATGTCCTCTGTATAAGACTCATTATTGTACACCTCTATTGCTGGGATTCCTTCATCAACTTTTATGTCAATACAATCAACCATTTTGTGCAGCCTCTTATTATAGCATCTGTATCCTTTACTATTTGTAGCATACCCTAAGAAGATACCTTCATCATCTCTGTCATCATATTTTCCAAGGTTCTCATCATTATTCTTTATGTAACATTTACTCCCAAAGACTTTGAAGTATTTGATTGAAGTAGGTCTCCCATACCACAGTTCATAAGGTGTCTTGTCACTTTGTGGTATGAGGTGGGCTTTGTTAAGAACATGGACTACTGTGTTTATTTCTTCTACCCAGTAGGTTTGACCAATGTTCTTCTCATTCATCATTGACCTGGCCATTTGCTGCAATGTTCTATTTTTCCTCTCAACTACTCCATTTTGTTGTGGAGTTCTTGGGATTGTGTATACTCTCTTGATCCCATGCTTATCACAGAATTCCTTGAAATCACTTGACATAAATTCTCCTCCTCTGTCTGATCTTAGTTCCTTTAACCTCTTTCCTGTTTGATTCTTAGTTAAAGACTTAAATATTTTAAACTTCTCAAATGCTTCATCTTTTTCCTTGAGAAGGGAAACCCAAGTAATTCTGGAGTAATCATCAATAATCAGCATGAAGTAGTTTTCTTTCCCTGTGCCTTCCTATCTTGATGTTCCACATAAATCCATATGAAATAATTGGAGTGGTTTCTTTGTTGAAGTAGATCTCTTGGAATTAAAATGTGTCCTAGTTAGCTTTCCTACTTGGCAGGGTTTACACATAGAATCTTGGGGCTTTGATATTCTCAAAAGATCTTTTACTGCCTCAAGATTTTTGAGCTTAATTAAGTGGTCAAAGTTTAGATGTCCAAGTCTCCTATGCCATAACCATATTTCATCATGTTTTCTTATATGACACTCTTGTCTATCTTCTTTCATCACATATACATTATTTTCTGTCCTTATGCATTTGGCCACCACTTGTCTTGAGTTTACAGACTTTATCTTGCAGTCCTTGGACGTGAACACCACTTCACATCCTCTGTCACACATTTGACTTACATTGAGCGGATTATGTTTCAGCCCATCTACAAGTAGAACATCTTGGGCTTTTCCTTTTCCATTACTTAAACTCACCATCTCTTTACCCTTTATTTTACCTGGAGCATCATTTCCAAAGCTTATGTTTCTTGATTTACTTTCACTTAGAGATAGAAACTTACCTTTGTCTCCTGTCATATGTTTGGAGCATCCATTGTCTATATACCAAGGGTTCATTTGTCTTTGAGCTGACAACACTAATCCACACTTGTCACTTTCTTTCTTCTTCCAAACCTTGACATTTTCAATAGGGGAATTCAAATCTAATTCATAATTCCTTAAGCGTCAGTCAACAGATTTATGTCCATAGTTATGACAGATGTAACATTTTGGTTCGTCGAATAAAGGATCATAATGATTGCTATGCTTAACATGTGTCCTTTTTCCCATCCATCAAGTGATTTGCAGTCTGTGGTAGTTTTTTACTTGGTTGTCTCATTCTTTTTTGTGGCAGATATCTATACCTTGAATGTCTTGATTGCTCATAATTTAATTTTAAAGAAAAGTTTACAACTTTATGACCAAAGTTAGAAAAAAAGAAACAATATCCATAAAAAAATGTTGGTACCTAGAAAATGGTTGTCTTCTTTGAGAAGGTCAATTTCTTCTATGTTGATGATTTATTTGAATAGAGAGTTCATTATTTCTCTGATCCATAGTTTCAGTTCTGGTACCTCTTTCATTACTCCTCTTGGGCAAATGATTATCTTCTTTTGTTTCTGCAGGTTTTTTGTTTTCATAGATGGTAGATTTGACAAACTTGATGGGTTATTTGTTTCCTGGTTGATCACTACTTGATCCCTCTTCATAAACTAGACCTGTTTTCATCTTTGGGTTTCTTTGCCGATTCATAATGGTAGCCAATTCTTCTGATGCTTTGATACTTGACAGATTCTGATGATACAAGGCCTGAAACTTCTCCAACTCTTTCCTAGTTTTCACTACTTCTTTTTCGAGAGCTTCACATCTTGCCTTCTTTTTTGATAACTATTGCTTCAGAATGTCTTCGATTTTATTTTCCTCTTCTACTTCCACTTTTAGTAGGGAAACGTCTTCATCAGGCTATTTACTATCTTTCTCGAACTGTATCAACAATTTTTTTTTCTTTCTGTTCTTAATTCTGAGTCTGTCATTTTCTTCCAAAGCAATGATTAATTCACCTTCGATAGCCACAACTTCTTCTTCATCATCCATTTCACCTCCTGTGTGTTCATCATCAAAATCTCCCATAGCCATAAGCATAAAATCATTTAGTTTATCTTCAGTAGAGGATTCATTGTCTTCATCATCTGAAGGATCATCATCATTGTTTACATAAAGACATTTCTTCTTAAAATTATTCTCTTTAAAGAAATTTTTGTCTTTGTGCTTCTCCTCATCATCACATGTATGATCCTTTCTTTTGTGATTACATTTATTTGCAAAATGACCTATCTTACCATAGTTGAAACATTTGAAAGGAAGTTTACCTTTGTATTTTCCTAATCCCTTCTTCAGTCTCTTCACAAATTTTTCTTCAATTTCATCAGGCTCAGAATCCTCATTCTTGTCTGGCTTAAATGATGCTTCTCTGGAGGTGGGTTTATCTTTAACTATTCTCATTTCATATGCAGTCAATGTTCCTAGAATTTGATCAAACTCCAACGTTTTTAGATCATTAAGTTATTCTATAGAAGAGACCTTGGGGTTGAACCTATTTGGTAGAGATCTCAAAATTTTCTGAACTAAAGAAGGTTCCTCAATTTTTTCACCAAGTTCTTTCATTGCATTTACCAGTTCTTCAACTCTCAGAAAGCATTTTTCAACAGTTTCATCTTCTCTCATCTTCAGTTGTTCAAACTGTACTCTGTAGGTTTGAAGCTTGGCATCCCTTACCTTCTCATTACCTTCATAACTTCTAATGAGTTTGTCCCACATTTCTTTGGTAGTTCCTAGGTGCATAAATTTTACAAATTCTGCTTCTGCAAGCCCACTCAAGATAGCATTCATATCCTTAGAGTTGAAGCTAAATTATATCTTGTCATCCTTATTAGCTAGTACAATTGGCTTTACATAACCAGTATCTACCACATCCCAGACATCTGCACCTAAATCCATTATGTAGGTTCTCATTCTAACTTTCGAGAAGGCAAAGTTTGTTCCATTGAACATAGGGGCCTTATTGGTTGAATTTCCTTCATGGCTTGACATGTTTATGCTCTAGGATCTACCCTTAGATAAAAGGGGTCGACTCTGATGCCAAATGTTGGACAACTGAGATGGGGGGGCGAGTGAACCATTTGTTACCATGCTTAAACAATTATGCTTATTTTAAACTCTTTGTAGAACACTTAATGACAATCACAAAAATGCAGGGAAGTAAGCAATAGAACATTCAACATCAGTAACACATATGAAATATACAAAGACAGATATTTCCTTAGGAAACCCATAAAGGGTAAAAACCTCTTCTTCTTGGTATGATAAGTAATATTTACATTCTGTACATTATCATACATATGAGCTCCAACTCATTGTGAGGCTACAAGCTCTGTTTTGCAAGATACAACTTGATGAGAGCACCAACTCTCTATTTTCTCTAGCACCAACTCCTTGGTTTCTCTATCACCCACTAGAAGGAAGCACCAATTCCGTGGTTTCTCTAGCACCCACTAGAAGGAAGCACCAACTCCCTAAGTGTTCCAACACCAACTGGATGGAAGCACCAACTTCCAGTCACACAGACACCAACCTGTATAACAAAGAACAACAGTTGTCCCTTGCGGCACCCTGCCACCTTGGTTTCTCTGGATGCAACCATATGGAAGCTACAACTCCCTGTGTTCAAGCACCCACTTGAACCACTGAGGACAAAAGTCATCCCTAGCACCTCCCTACCACCCTGAAATATAAATATTTTCTACTGAAAATTATTACAGTGATTCAATAGTTGTCATTGGCTTACTAGGCTTATCAATGTTCTGCTATGTTGCTCTGCCCTCCTGTATCAGTGTCTATGTACCTGCATCTTCTTGTGCTTTCTGATCTTCTACTTTTCTCTACAAGTGCACCTCAACCTTCTTTTATTGTCTCAGCTATGCATATTTGTTCTTTACTTCTGCGGTGCTTTATGCTCTGTGTGCCATGTCCCTTCTATACACCATTCCTCTTCTATGCATTTCAGCTACTGCACTCTACCTCCTTCTACACACCTGAATCACTCTCAACATCAGCCTTCATCTCTTCTTTGTTTTTCCTTCTTCTCGTCTTTGTGCACCTTGTGGATGCTATATATGCCATCCTTCTGCATACTCTACCCCATACCGTTTCTCTCCACATCGAGATATTCACTGCCACTCCTAATTGCCACCGCTTCAATCCCTAGAGCATCAATAGACTCTTTATGTTCTGCATGTTCTCCTCGTGTCGAGTCCTCTTCCTGATCATCATGGCAATTCCTCAGCTTTTCTGGCAGTTATGCCCATGCGTTCATCATCACTGGGTGTTATTCTAATATTCCTTAGCCTATCTAGCAGTCGAGACTCTTCTTATTCTGTATCATAGTCGAGCTCATCGTATCTGTTGCAGTTACAGGCTTCAACGCTCTTCCATCTATCAATCGTCTCTATGAATAGTCTTCATTCCATTGGTAGATGCCTTGAGACTCTTCATCTTCTCTAGCAATCACCCTAAAGTCTCTTCAAGTCCTCTGATAGAAACCATCAGTTGTTTCTAGTAGTTACATTGTGAACCTATTGAGCCTTGTGCCTTTCGCACCTTTCACCTTTCCTTTCACATGTGGCCTCAGGCAGTGACCACACGCCTGTTCATAAGGTGCTTTCGCGATTCACATTTCGACAATTCTTGTTGTGAGGCATCTCGACTCTCCAAGTCGTGATCTATGAAATGAAGAATAGCTTCGTGCTAGCTCCTCCCTTGAGCCTTTGTTGATGTGACCATAGGTTATGACCAGGCGCCAATTTTGAACACACATTTTGCATTTCGACATTTCGCGATTTCGCATGTCGCGAATTCCTGTTGTGAGGAATCTTGACTCTCAAAGTCGCGATCTCTGAAATGGAGATTAGCTTTATGTTTCGACATTTCGGCATTCCTGTGGTGAAGTGTTTCGACATTCCAACTCCTGGTATCCAGAACTTACACCAAAAGGTGTTTTTCATATTTCGGCATTTCTTCATTTCGACATTTTCATGGAGAAGTGTTTTGACACTCCAACTCCCAATATCCAGAACTATGAAATGGAGTCAGATCAACGGTCCGGTATGTCGACGTTTTGAATTTCGATATTTCAACATTTCTGTGATGAAGTTTTTCGACACTTCCAACTCCCAGTATTTGGAACTCCGAAATGGATTCAGATCAATGGTCCGATATTTCGGCGTTTCGACATTTCTATGATGAAGTGTTTTGACACTTCCAACTCCCAGTATCCGGAACTCCGAAATGGAGTCATATCAACGGTCTGTTATTTCGACGTTTCACATTTCGTGATTTCATCATTTTTGTCGTGAGTTTCCTTGACACCTCCAACTCCCGATACTCCTAAATGGAGTCTTTGTTGATGTGCTTGTTTCGGGATTTTAGCGTTTCACATTTCGCAACTTCGAGACTCCTGTGATGAAAAGTCTCGACTCTTGACTCCTCCAACTCCCGGTATCCAAAACTCCAAAATGGATTTTACACTTCTGATTTTTCCATGCCATCATCGCTGTTGATCTTCCTTTCCTCCCTATTTGTCATCAAATGAACAAGCACACTCTTGCACTCTGCGTGCACCTCTGCACTATCTCTTATGGTCTTCACGAGCTTTCTCTGCTACGTATCCCCAAAATACTTCTGGTGCCCGCCTGGCACATTGTACTTGTATTCAAGCCATCATCGCTTGTGTACTTTCCATCAATTGCAAGCATACGTTGCCTGTAAAACATGCCAACAGTTAGTCCCATGAGAAATTTATCTCTGGGTGAGAGAATTGTTGGGAATTCATTTCCCGAATTGTTGGGCTATGAGACTTCCTGTCTAGCATGTTGTTGAAGCCCAGAAAGGAAGTGGGGAAGCCGAAGGACTGTTGAGCAAAGAAGGGGCACACTTCTTGGGGTGGGATAGGCATGTGGGGAATGAGGGACTTTAGGATATTAGTTTGAGTTGGCACATGTGACAAAGTCTTTCCTGTTGTCTATGAGCCATTAGCCCGATTAGGAATCCATTTACCCAGGTGGAGTTTAGTCCCATATCGGGGGTGACCCATTGCTAAGAGTGATGAGCAGTGTGGTCTAAGGCTGGGAGGTTCGTGGAAGGTCTGCATGTAGTTGGTGATATTCTTACCGAGATAAGTGCCAATTGTGTGATAAATTTACATGTTGCATTGTTATTTACGTGTTTATTTTTATGGGTTTATCCTATGTGTGTTTATAACTGTATTTATAGTTATAGGTATTGCCTATATATGTTGCATGTATATGTTTATTGTTTTTTAGTATGAATCTGTGAATTTACAGAATGTATTTTCCTATTTACGTTTTATAGATAAAGTTCCGCAAGAGTCCTGTGTGTATAAGTTTTAATTGCATGCAGTTCGAACAATTTATGTGGCATAACTCAGTTGAATGATGGGTACGTTATAGTATGTTCCATAGAGAGAAAGAAAGGCATTCTCTCATGTATGGCGGCCTGGCCTGGGTGGTTGGGGACGTTACATCTAGCCTGGAAATGTTCAGTTAACCTCATATTTTTATTTTTTTTGTTGTTTCTTTTGCACAAGACAACAAGACAACAACAACAAAAATGAAAATGAAAGTTATTGACAGTAATAAAATGAAAATTGTTGGAAGTAGAAAGCATAAAAATGTCACCATTTACCATTTTCCTTTAAGAATCCTGCAATTGATCTTCATCATCTTTTGTTCTCATACAATGGACTGTTATGCCCAAGTCCATTCAAGTGCAGTAAGTCTGTAAATGGTAGAGTTCCAGTCCAGGAGGTGTTTGATCATCTTCTTCTGGTAGAAATCCCTGTAAACATAACACTCAGATATTGTACGTGTAGGCCTTTCTTGCTGGCTCACAATTAATCCATCCAATGGATAAACATTGGATTTTGGATGGGGATTATAGAATGTCACTATGGATTTCCTTTTAGTGCTCAAATTTACTACAACTTGCTTGAATTTACTACAACATGATGATTTGGGCTCTTGAAAATACCATTACTCAAGTTCAACTAGCATCCGTTGCATAAGCCCACACCATATTTTCATGTACCAACCTCTCTTAGACAAGGTCCCTATACACTTCCAACTCTCCTTCAAGATTAAAAATCCATATGCCAAATCAGTTGCTATCCTCCATTGATGGACATAAATTTTTCATGGACTCTGTCGTTGTAGACATGCAAAAAATGACTATTGAAAGACATGCTATAATATTTAATAATCATATGGTAATGACAAACATTACATGTTAGGTGAATTAATGCTAACGTCTAAGTTTAGCATTAATCAACCTCACCGTTATTAAGTGTAAATAGTGTAAATATACCATTAGTTTTCCAAAGTTTATATGGTAAAAATTGTCGTTTGCCTCGATATGAGGCCAAATAAGACCTCCAAATTCAAACATTGGCTTAAAAATCAAATATGAGTATGAAATTTGTATAAGTTTAGAAAAAATTTGGTTAAAACAACATAAACTATTTAATTTGCATGCAAGTTTAATACAAAAGATGTGAATCGATTATTATAGTCCCTGCTGCCTCAAGGGCAGGGACTAATAATAATGTTTCCGTTAACATGAGTTTGGTCTTCTAGATTTAATTTTTCATCACATTTATTGCTTCTAGACTTTTCTTTAAAATAAATTTATGCATGCTAGTATAAAGGTAGATAGTCCTTAATATTGCTAAATGACATGCTAGTTTAATTTCCACCCAAGGTAATTGTTAAGATTGCATATCTTTAGCTTGATGTTATCATAGGACCTATAAATATCGCAATAGATATATAATGGCCTTAGTAGAGTTACAAGTGGTAAATGTTAAATAATTGGCAATCATATTGTGTGATATATGCCATTCAAAATCATAGGTATTGCTCTTTGTGTGTGTGTTTTATAATTGTAACACATTACTTATATTAGGTCATGTTGCATTACTTATGATATATTCTTAGTTGTAATGTATTTACTTCATTTAATTGTTGTTATTTGATAGTTAGGTATATATATATTGTGCATGTTGTCTTATTGATGAGAACCATGTGTTTAAGGAAATGGCAATGGTAGCACTCTTTGCATTCTCAGATTCAAATAAATGCATACTTGAATGAAGTATTTTTATAGTTGGGTTCTTAATACTAAATTGGATTCAAGGTCATAGACCTATTATGAAGGGGAGGATTGTGACACCCCATGCTAAGTGCAGTTATCGTGTGAGATATTTTTTGCCTACAATGATGGATGTTGTTGTTGATTATGAGTGATTGCGTCTTTTATGGGTAGCTAATGGTTACAAGTATTACCCTTCATGGATGATAGCGAGTTTTTCCTTGATGGCTAGTTGTTGATAAATTGTACTATTGCTAACATCTAATGTGTTCCCCTCATTAATTATTATTAAGCTTATATTTATGTGTTGGATACACTTTGGATATACTTTATGTGTTTTATATTAATAATTGGACTTCTCCTTTGTAGATGATCCCTTTCTCGATGAGACTCTTGTGTGATCTCATGAGTGTTCCCTTTATGAACTATGATGGGAAATCCTTATTTTTATGTGTTATTAGAAGGTTACTGCACTTTTCCAACATGGTGTTCCTTATTTATATTACATGATGTCCTTATGATTCAATTTTTTAGATAAGCATTGATGTTTTAATTGACTGATGGGAGATGGTTTTCTTAGACTCACAACCCCCAATTTTCTTTCTTATATAGATAAATGAGTATGATAAACCTAGGTATTATACTACACCCATCCTCCAAGCTAGCTCATGCCACTGCTAAAATGACCTAATAATTTTTTTTATACCAATTTTAGATGAAAAAATAACAGACAACATGACATTCAAGCTCATGCAATTGCCCATACTAGTTAAAAATGTAAATGAAATTACTTTAAATGCACACAACAATAAATAAAAACATACAACAACATTGGACCACATAAATATATATTTTAATTCACTATTATGCTCAAATCAAGCAACAATAACCAAAAGAACTCAGAGTAAAATGCAAAGCAATTATATCATCATTTAACATAAATAAAAATAGGAAATAAGAACAATTATCTTAGGTAAATATGAAACCCATTGTAGAGGACACATGTTTCTCCCAATTGTAGCACACCTTTTCAACTACCATGGCTTAATCACTCTTAAAAGGAAACTTTAACACCACTTGGTACATAACTCATACAGGTATTATATAATCCACATGTATTTAAACAAATAAACACATTCTACACAGAGTATTCATATGAGTTACTGCCATAATTAACAATCAATAGTGTTTCATACTAATTCATAAACACAATGGAAATCATGATAACATAAGCAGTAGAGTCATGCAAAACATGATTAAAACATAATTAGATACTTATCTTTTAACAGTGGTAGAATCCACCAACCAAGTGCAGGCCTTCCACGAACCTCCCAGCTTTAGACAACACTGCTCATCAACTCAACAGTGGGTCACCCCCGAGCTGGGACTAAGCTCCACCCTGAGACAAGGAATCCTAGGTTAGGCTGAGGTTACAGGGAAAACAACACACAACCACAGGAAGGGATTCTCTCCCTGGAACCACCCACACTCACTGCCCACAGACCCTCATTCCGCACATGCCTGTTCCGCCCCAGGGGTATACAAATTCTCTGTCACCTGGACAATCCTTCACCTGCTAACCTCCCTTGCCTTAAGTTACAACAACAGACTGGACTGGAAGTCTCTGGGCTCTGTGGTAGCTACAGGGTTCCTTCCAGGAGTTCTCTCCTTCCTCTGTGCACTCTCTCACCTGGAGAGAATCGCTCACAGGTCAACAAACCTCCCACACAGTCCATCACTGCGTGGCCACACAACCAACAGAAAAATAGACATGACTTTTTCCACAGGCTCAACAATGGAAAAATGGTTTAGGGTCACGTCTTCGAGACAGAGATCTCACACACAGGCTCGATATCGAGCAGTGGATGCACACAGATTCTCCAGACACAACACGGGCTTTTTCGATTCAAGCAGAGGTGAAACCGGCTCTTTCAGAATCGATCACAGGCTTCTGGTTCAGTATGAAGGTATACACGGGTTTTTCAGTTCAGAAGGTGTATGAGGTTTTTCTGCAGAGCTCGGGTCAGTCGTACTGCTCAGAGCCCATACACCCTCAGGAAGTCTTCTCAAATGAGAGAGTGAACCCCCCTCACGGTCCACCCAAACTGTTTTATTCGCATGCACCAGGGTTGACACTTGTTTCCCTGGAGACTGCATGCATTCCACCAACACGCATCACCTTCCCTTGGTCAATAACTTAGGATAAAAAATATAAATGGCACATGTTCTTTTGGAATAATAATAAAATATTATTCATAGGCTTAAGCCCCCCCTAGGATAAAAACTTAGACCCTTTTCCCACCTTCCATCTCCCAATCCCTTGCCTTCTCTATGGAAAATCAGTCCCCCTTCACTCATTCATCATGGTCGGTCTGCACCTGGCGGTGTTTACAATTTTATTAAATGTTTTTTCATATATACAGGTACAAAATCAGGCCCTTGGCCTCCAACCCTTAGGCTCTCTGGCCTAACAATCACATAAGCCCACTAGCTTATACAAACTTGGCTCACCAGCCTATAACACATATTTACAATTCATTTCATACATCATATTTACAACTGGGATCGGCCTTGGGGACATTACACCAACCATAGACTTTATGTCCCAATTCTCAACAACAAGTCACCCTTGAGTTGTGGCTATGAATCCACAAGAGACAGTGGTCCCTAAGGTTGGCTATTGTCCCCTCTCAACAACTAAATCCCATAGCTAATTCCAATCCACCAACTCTCTTTCCCATCAACTTGCACAACCAAAGGAATGGGATCCCCTTCTCTTCCACACAATCCCTTAGGATATCTCACTTCCCTATTTGGGATCCAACATAGATTGGATAGGAAATATCTCAGCTGGGGACTCCACAAATCTACAACTGCAATAAGAATTCACACAACAAAAAAATACTTGCTCTCTTAACACTTTCTTGAATAATAAATTACTCCCAGGCCCACAACATCTCTTCCCATGAAATTAAAACTCCAAAAAAACTACCATACATGCCCACTATGGTTTCCTTCAAGCTTTAGTACTCCAAAATCTCTTGTTGTCGAAAAATATGCATGTAAAAACTATTCCCCTTTCCCATAAAAAAAATCCTTCTTGTCTCATGGTTCCTTGAATCACACCCTTCCTAAGGTTGATTATACTCATCCCCCATGCTCTCAATAACTATGGGATGTGACTTCTCACACCCACCCTCTTACGTGAATTCAATGATTAGGCTCTATTATAGTCAATGTAAAATAGAAGGCTCAAAGTAAGGATAATTTAGAAAGTTAGTTTGGGTTTACTAGACATGGGTAAACTCTCCCCCTTGGACCCCTTCCCTCTCTTGTGGATTAGTAAGCCCCCAAGTATTCTTCTGTGTCCATTTGTAGCTGACAATATATTTTTATTTATTTTATTCAATATACATAATTTACATATTACATTACTTGGCCCATGACCATAAATCATATTTACAATACACACTGCTAATTTGGGGATTAAAAATGGGGATGTTATATTTGCCCCCCTACAAACTGGATTTTCCTCAATGCACATCACCACACAATTTACACATTGACATATGTAAAATATTACATCAAAACAATTTGATAATTCCACAACTTAATGACTCACACAACAATTCCCACCAGAAACTCACTTTTCCCCTCAACCCACACATCCCAAGGAATGGGATATGGTGTCAGTCATATAGGAGTCTCATAGTTGTGGCTCCATGAACTCTAGCTACCAAAATGGATTCTTCATTCACTTATGTACAAATGTACATTCAATTTTCTTCAAAATTTGCAAAACTTTGGGGGTATTCCTCCCACATGGATTCTTCATGCTTCCACGTAGCAGGTCCATTGAACCTTTACCAATATGATCAATCTATTCTTGAGCACTTTGAATTTCTATTCCAGGATGTGCACTTGTTCCACTCGAAATTCCCATTCCTGTTCCACATGTATCACTATACAATCAATAACGTGGTTAAGGTCATGTACATACTTTTTTAATAAAGACACATGGAACACATTATGAATTCTCATGGATGTAGGTAAGGATAGCATGTATGCAACTAGGCCCATCCTTTCTAGATATTCAAATGGCCCATAGTATCTTGCTTCCAACTTTGGGAAACTTCCCAATTTCAATGAACTTCGCTTGGCTTTAACTTTTAAACACACATGCTCTCCCACTTTGAATTCTCTACGTGTTCTTATTTGATTGACATAGCTCTTATGTCTATCTTGTGAAACTTTCAAATTATTCCTAATATTTTCCATCTCCTCTTCCATTTCCCTTAACAATTTTGGCCCAATCATGGCTTTGTTTGTAGGGTTATACCAACTCACTAGTGTGTTGCATTTTCTTCTATACAATGCTTCAAATGGGATCATCTTTAATGATTCATGATACCCGTTATTGTAAGAAAAATCAACTAATGGATATAGTCCTCCCACCTACAAGGCTTGTCCATTACATACATTCTCAACATATCTTCAATTATTCAATTAATATTCTCTTTTTTCCTGTCAGACTCTGAGTTATATATTGTACTGAAATTTAGATTTTCCATAGATCCTTTAAATAGCCCTTTCCAAAAATCAAAATTGAACTTGGGATCTTAGTCTCACACTATTGTCTTAGGAAAACCATGTATCTTAACAATTTATTTCATATAAATTTTTGCAATATTTTTTGCCTTATGAGTTACTTTTATAGGAATGAAATGTGAAGGCTTATAAGATTGTCCATCACTGCCATAATGGAATCGTGTTTCCTTATTTTTTAAGGAAATTTAGTAATAAAATCAATAGTAACAACTTCCCATTTCCATTTAGGAATGGGAAATGGCTGCAACAATCCTGCTAGATGTCTATGCTCAACCTTTACCTTCTGACATTCCATGCATCTGACCAAATAATCAGTTACATATCTCTTCATACTAGGAAAAAAATATTGACCTCTTACAACTATAATAATTTTCTGGTACCCTAGGTGTTCAACGTACGATACATTGTGCATTTCTTTTAAAACTAAATTTCTCAATTCCCAAGAATTGGGAACATAAACTTTGTTCCTAAACAAGAGGATTTCATCATCTTCAAGATTGTAATATTTGTATTTCTGATGTATATTATTATGTTGTAAGCATTCTTTAACTTTCACATAATGTTGGTATGTTGTTACAACTTCTGAAATTCCATCTCTTAAATCTGTCCTATACATACTAATGGTTGTAGAATGAATTTTATGCACTATTTTATTGAGTGCATCATCCACTTTGTTCTCTTTTCCATTTATGTGCTTGATGTCAATTCATATTTTCTTAGAAATTCTAGCCATCTAGTTTTCCTAGCATTTAGTGTTGGCTATTCAAAAAAGTATTTTAGACTACTATGGTTTGTCCTTAATTCAAATTTTCTTCCCTTGAGTTAATGTATCTACACTTTAAAAGTATGTACTATGGTTTCCAACACTAAGTCATGTGTGGCATAATTTATTTCATGCTTCTTTAGTTTTCTAGACTCGTAACAAAATACATGACAATTTTGGGTAAGGAATCCACCAAGCCCTTCCTTGCATGCATCCATGTACACAACAAAATTCTCATTGAGATCTGCAAATTTTAAAATAGGTGCACTAGTTAATAAATACTTTAAGCACTAGAAATTTCCGTCACACTTGATACTCCATTTGAATTTTACTCCTCTCTTTTGCAAAGATGTTATTGGGTGTGCAATCTTGGAGAATCCCATAATGAATCTCTTATAGTAACCAACTATACCCATAAACGATATAACCTGTGAAATGTTTTTTGGCGTTGTCCAACTTTTGATTCCTTGAATTTTCTTTGGATCCACTACTATGCCATCTTCTGAAACAATGTGACCCAAATAATGGTTCTTATTTTGATAAAAAATTCTTTTAATCAACTTGGCATACAATTGGTGCTCTTTCAATACTTGTAGTACCATCCTCAAATGTTTCTCATGCTCCTCCTATATCTTGGAGTATATAATAATATCATCCATGAGTACAATGAAAAACTTGTCCATGAAATATCAAAACACCCATTCATTAGAAACATAAATGTAGTGGGTGCATTTGTCAACCCAAAGGGAACTGACACAAATTCATAATGTATATACCTTTTTTGAAATGTTGTATTTCCAATATCTTCATATATTATCCTTACTTGATGATAGCCTAATATCAAGTCAATCTTGAAAAATATATTTTCTCTCTTTAACTGATAAAAAATATCATCAATCCTCGACAAATGATATTTGTTCTTGACCATAACCTTGTTCAACTGTCTAAAGTCAACACACAACCTCAACATTCTATCCTTTTTCTTGACAAAACGGAATGGGGAGCCCTAAGGAGAAACAATTTGACATATGTACCCCTTATTCAACAACTCTTCTAGATGCTTTTTCATTTCTTTCAATTCTGGTATGCTCATTTTGTAGGGAGTTGTGGACACTGGTACAATTATCAACATTAAATCAATAGAGAAATCAATGTCCCTCTTTGGTGGAAATCCTGGAAACTCCCCAAAAACATACCATACTCCTTTAAGACTAGATAATCTTCTAGAATTTACTCCTCATCCTTCATTGGCTCTTCCATATGGGCTGCATATATTTTCCACCCTTTTCTAAAACTTTCTTTCAATTGCAATGTTGAAATCTCTTGGACAAATATAGGCCTTGGAATACCTTGCATTTTCCTTAAATTCCTTTCCTCACAATGACATATGAAATCCTCATTATAACAATCTAAGATAGAACGATGATTTTCTATACAATCCATACCAATCCAGTGGTCATAAGAGCCAAGCGATATGCTGTTCAAATTTTCTTAGTGTTGACTCCATTCATGTTTACTGGGAAATCCTTAACAAGCTCACTATTTATTCTCTTGGTTCCAATAGCTAGTTGAGATAACCAATACCTTTCATGATTACATTTCTTCAACTTAAATATTTCAACTCGATTTGTATCTATATAGATATGACTAGCTCCAAAATCAATCAAAATAGCTATGGGTTGACTATCAATCTTACCTTCATGTTCTTGTCTATTGTCCAAGGCTGCATATATCCTTGGCATGCTTCTACCCACATCCTCTAGTGTCTCCTCCTTCTTGATGCTATGCACAATCCTCATCTTATCTCCCCAATGAGGACAATATTTATACATGTGATCTCCTTCACTTCCCCAACAATTTATGGGATATTGTCTTGGCCTTTTTTCCCAATGAATCTGTCTTTTTCTGATCACCTTGAGATGGATTTCTTTTTTTTATATTCTTGATAGCTATTCTCGAAGAAAGGAAACTTGAATCATTTCTTCCTATGATCCATCTTTCCTTTCTTCTTATCACCCCAATAAGTTGGCCTTCTTTTGTTCTATTTGTACAAATACTTAGCCTTTTGTTATGGATTCTTCCAAATTATTGAGATCATTAAACTAAATTTTATTCTTGTATAATGATGGTAGTTCACTTAGGAACCTTTGAATTTTGACATTCTCATCCTTGATGAAGCCCATGTACTTGAGAATTTCTAAGAATTTCGCTCTCATATTCATCCATGGTCATGTTCCCAAGTTTGAGTTTAAATACCCTTGCATCATTTTGTCATAATATTACTCTGACAAATACTATTGTTGGAAATATTTCTTGAGCTTCTTCTAGGAAATTATCTCCTCATCAAGGTGTTTAACCTACTTAAGCCGATCCCACCACATAGATGTCTTTCCTTGAAGATGGTAGGATGCAATTTTGGTTTCTACATTTGATGAATAATCATGCAACTGAAAATATTTTCTCATTCCCCAAAACCATGATTCTTCATCATCTCCCTTCCTATTCCTTCATCAAATGATGGTGGCTTGATCTTCCTAAGATCCCCTTGCAATATATATAACCCATGTCTCCTCTTCTGATGTCTGAAAGGGGACATGCTTGGGTTGATCTCTGACCTTGAACATGCATGTGGTATTTTAGTCACATTCCCTTGTGAATGATGATGATGATGATGTTTGCTAATATTTTTGGATTTTCTATATCCCTGATGATCCTCCCTCCTATCATGAGATTTGGATGCTTCCACTTTCCTTTCACTAGAGTCTTGTTTTACCATAATATTTATTGAATTTCTTCTGCAACATATTTAGGATTTGTAGTATATTTTTATGAGCCCTCATAATTATTTCATTTTCCACTCTATAACTCTACACTTCCTTCCGTAGGATTCTCATAGTCTCAACCAACTCTACAAGCCCAACAATTCCCCTATGCCCATTGGATTTAGTCTCTGCAATTCCCATGTTAACATGTAGACCTACGACCTCCTCCTCATGGATGTAAAAGCATAGGGAATCGTCCATATATTTTTTTTCTCATATATGAACTAAATTATTCTTTCCCGTACCTCTACTTCTCCAAGAATGTGCATGCAACAATTGTTGTTAGAATCAAACAAATTGCAAAACATTTATTAATTAGATTACAGGTTATTATTCATTTATATTTATAAAGAGAAAAAATGTACTAATACAAATTCTAGTTCCTTACAAACAATCCTCTTTGAAATATCTCTCTAATGGATATACTCGTGCTTCATTCTAAGTTCTGAGTGAAAATTTACATCCTTCTCAAGTTGCAATTCCCACTCATTGCTCTATTTTTACGATTGCAATTTTTTTAAATATTTTTTATTTTGTTTGTTTCTAAGAAAATGTAGTGCTAAATTCAAAATTATAAGTTGATATATGAATCCTCCTCTTAAAAACATTTCCATTGACTTCTCATTTTCCCAAATCCGAGCTTCGAGATCATAGTTATGGTTTGTAGAAGTTTAGACTATTTCTCATTTTTACCCCTTACTGCTACATGTGTCTTCTCTCCCATCTTGTATAGTTTTAGGTACCTAGATATACATATGGTTCAATGGATATCTCATATGGTCCATGATATTTCCATATACTACTCATATGTTCCAAACTGACTTATGAGTAAGGCGTTATGCCCTTTGGAAGTAAACTGGTACCTAATTAATACCTTATATTGTTTCAACTGTAACTTCCTCATACCATCTCTGTCTTGCACTCGAAATATCTCATTGGAAATATATTAATGATTTATTTCATTATAGGAACAGAGACTATGTGTACCATAGGTGCATACGTTTCTTTTAATTTCATCTACCTCAAAATGCTATTTACACCCTCAAAATGCCTCCGCAAGTTGATCACCTTCAAAATCTAAATATTTTTGTAGAAATTGTTTGATTACTGTTGTAACAGTTTGTTAATATGACATGCACCTACCATTGGAAATTTTCCTTCCCTTTCCTCCTTCTCTTATTCCTTTTGGAAATCCACATGTGCAAAATTTCAGTATCATGCACCAATATTTAGCATGCACAAGTTCTACACTATGTAGCACCAATATTTAGCGCACGTACCAAAAACAAATATTTATCTCACCCAAGTTCGACAACATGCGGCACCAATATTTAGTGCAAGTACCATGCACCAATATTCATCTTGTAGAAGTTTTGCAACGTTCATCTCCAATATTTAGCACATATGTCACACACCAATATTTATTGTGAGCAATTTCTACATTTCACAATGCCAATATTGAGCACATGTACCACACACCAATATTCATCATACCAAGTTCTACAATGTGCATTGCCAATATTTAATTCACATCAATTATCTACCACAACTATGCCAAACCTTTTTGTATCATGTGCATTGACTTTGATACCACGCCAATAGGGAAGTTGAAACATTTTTCTCTTTTCGATGTTTTGGCACCAAAAATATCTTGTTCATCGACACACTATCTACATATTATTTCGGGGAAAATTATGTTTTCAACACCTACCAAATTTTCCATGTTTCTATATCATGATCATCATGCAAATTCTCGACTCCCCTATCTAAGAAAAATTCAATCGCTTGGAAAATCAAGACGACCCCCCCCCATAAACAACCATTATGAGAAAAAAATTGACTTGAATTCCGATCTATAAACTGCCATGGATATTCCACTGGAATAGTTCGTCATAATAGATTTGATAAATAAAACTAAAATCTACAATATGAAGGTTAAATTCCTTTATATTCCATAATCTTTAGTTATTGATTTTTTTCTTATGCATGAAATAGATAAAATGTAGAAAATAGAGAACAATAAAATACAATCACACACCATACAAAAAATAACACAAACATTTTCTTTGGGAAACCCTTATGGGAGAAACCCACCTAGAAGGTGAGGCTACTCTTTTGTCTTTCCTCTGGTATGGAGATAATGTAAGTATAAAGGACAAGGCACTCTCTATGGAGTTATCTGAGACTTGTGGCCCATTAGGATGCTAAAAACCATTAACCCCCTATGTTATACTCTATAATTTCTCACTCCTAGTTTTTTCTTCTCTGCCATAGAAAAAAATACAATAACATAGAATGGAACCCCTTCTCCTTGTAGCGGCCTGATGTTTAACATAGCCCGATATCCATATAGGGGTAGGGTTTTGACTTCCTCAACCCTCAATTGTGATAACGTTTGGACATTATATAGTGTTCTATAAAATTCAATACATGGCTATCCCCACACATTTAAGTAACGGGGGTCGACATGGCATCCACTGGCACCATGGTGATCAATACAGTAGGTCAACGTGTGGGATCCATAACTTTCACATATGAAATCCAATTGAGATGATCTTTTCACTATTGGAAAGGTCTCGGTGTGTAGAATAAAGAATATTTCTCCATAGTAAGGTTTGGACCACAAAAAAGTGTCTTTTTATGCCTCAAAATGGCTTCGAAAGATTTCAGATGGTTTTTTGGATCCAAATTTCCAAATTTGGACCAACCACCAAAATATCCTTGCACGTTGATTCCTCCAATTTTCCACCCAAAAAGTACTAAGATAGATGAAAAATAATATAATGATCCAATCCAAATCATACCTCCCCATTTAGGGAGTATTTTGGTCCCCAAAATATTTACTGAATCAGGTGAAGAAATGTTTCCTCTACCTTCTCCCTAAAGTACCTCTTTTCTTTTCCTGGAAGTTGTCCTCTCAACCGAATCTGCCAAAGGTCATGCTTCCCCTGTCTTGTAGTTCTAGAACTCTTCTGAAAAACTGTGTCCTCTTCCAACTCTTCCTGAGCATCTAGTGCTAAGTCCTTTATGGAAGGTAGGACCTACTCCTCCTCTTAATCCAACATGGAAGGCCCATAGAGTTTGAGATTCTCTACATTCACTACTGAGTAAATTCACATGTATGGGGATAGATTGAGTCTATAGGAATTATCTCCCACCTTTTCCACTACATAAAAAGGACCATAACATAAAGACCTAATATTCTTACCAAGATCGTGTAGTCTTTCCTTATTAATATGTAACCATACTCTGTATCCCACTTTGAATGTTCTCTCAGTTTGATGTTGGTCATCTCTAGTCTTGTACTTTTCCTATGACTGATTTAGTGTCTCCTATACTTGCAAATGGATCTACCTGGTGTTATCAACAATGTTTTATTCTTTTAATGCATATTTTGTGAGTTCATCTCTCAATCCATTTTGATGTCCATATAAAACATCCACGGGTGAAGATGGAAAGTATCCAAAATAAGTTTCAAAAAGTGACTTACCAATAGAAGTGTGGAATGCTCTATTATAAGGGTGTTGTATGTAGATTAGATTTTCATTTCATGTATTCATATTCTTATGATTGTAACCCCTCAAACGATTCACCAAAATCCTCTTGACTACTTATTTCTATCCATTTGTCTGTGGATAGAATTTTGTTTATATCTTCAACTTAGTGTCCATATTCTCCCACAATGTAGTCCAAAATGCACTGAGAAATCGTGTATCCCTCGTTGAGATGATGCTTCTTGGTATTCCAAAGTGTGTCGAGACCTATTCAAAGAACATGTTCACTGCCTCTTGTCCTTTGATGGTATTTTGACAAGGCATGTGAATGCACATCATGTTGAACCTATCAACTACCACAAATATATAGTCATGTCCCTTCCTGGTGGTTGGTAAACCTACCACAAAATCCATGGAAATGCTTTCCCAAGGTCGAGTGGGTATAGATAAGGGATGGTATAGAACTTGCTTCCTATTACTATGCTTATTGGTACAATAAACTATACATCCTCTGTAATATACCGGATATAAAAAGTATGCAGAACATAAATAAAATGCTAGAAATGGCAGAATAACAACAATATAACCAGAAAATTCACCACAATAGCACTGAAATGATATAAGAATAACAACATAAATAACACTTTGAATCTGAAATCAATGTTCATGGGTCTCTTTGAGGGGGAAACCTCCAGTTGAGAAGAGATCTATTACAATAATATCCAAGCTAGGGTTCTCATATGCTCGACTCCTATTTATACTAAATATGTCTATCAAAAGAATCATCTAGAGGAAGATCCTTCTAGAAGTGGAAGCTTCTTTTAGGTCTTCTTACATCCGACTTATTCTATTTTATTGCAAGGCCTTATTAATATTGACCTTTATTACATCCAAATATATTATTCTACCTATGTGCGGGTTAGGACCCTAACATGTCCTCCCCCTTAAAAACAACATTTTCCTCAAGGATGGAGATGTGGAAATTGCAGCAGAATGGTCGTTGGTTCCCAAGTGGCATCTATTGGAGTTGTATATTTCCATTGGATTAACACTTCCTTGACGGTTCTCTGACGCAGGTGACACTCACGCTAGTCCAAAACTGCTTGTGGTTGTATCCAAATGGATCCTTCTTCGGTTAACTCGGGAAGGTTGGTTTGAATTTGGCACTTAGTTTTGAGCACCTTCTTTAAGAAGAAAACATGAAAAATAGGATGTAGCTTCGAATGACTGGGCAAATCTAACTGATAGGCCACCTATCCCACATGCTTGAGGACTGTATAACGACCATAAAATTTGGGCACTAACTTCTGACAATGCTCATCCTTGAGGGAATTCTGCTTGTAAAGTTGCAAGCAAAGAAACACTTGATCCCCTTCTTCAAATTGACTTTCAGAGCGACCTTGATCTGCTTATTGCTTCATGCGATTCTGTGCCATGAAAAAATGCTCTTTGAGGGTACGAAGAATAGCCTTTCGAACTGTAAATGTTTGGTCAACCGCTTGGACCTTCGAGACACCAGGTAAGTATGAGAGAACTGAAGGTGGCTTCTATCCATATACCTCTTCAAAAGGAGTCATGCATGTAGTTGCATGGTATGAAGTGTTGTACCAACATTCAGCTAGGTGTAACCATTGAGCCCACTGATTTTTATTTTCCGAGGAAAAACACCTCAAATATGTTTCCAAACACTTGTTGACAACTTCTATTTGACCATTATTTTGGGGAGGATAAGTTGTATTGAGATGCAATTGGGTGCCTTGTATATTGAACAGTTCTTGCCGAAAATTTCTTGTGAAAGTTGGGTCGTGATCAGAAACAATAGAGTGTGGCATGGCATGAAGCTTGAAGACCTAGTCCATGAAAATTTGAACCACCGTGGATGCTGTAAACAGGTGTTGAAGAGCACAAAAATGAGCATACTTGGAAAGGTGATCAACAACCACCATGATGAGTGATTTATTTCCCGATTTGGGTAAGCCTATAATAAAATCCATAGAGATGTCCTTCCAAATAGCAGGTGGAATCGAGAGAGATTGTAGTGTGCCTAGAGACTTGACTATTTCTCCCTTGTTGCATTGACACACATCACATTTGGTGACAAAAGTACAAATGTCCTGTTTCATACCATCCCAGAAAAAATAATGTTTGATCCTTTCATAGGTTTTGGTGAACCCTGAGTTCCCCGCTGTCGGTGTAGCATGAAGCTCATAAAGTACCATGGCTTTAAGCTTTGATTTTTTACTTAAATACAAATGGACTTTGTATTGAATCTCATCATGGAGCCAAGAGTAACCTGGGGAAGATGGAGCATTGGAATTCAATTGTTGGATCAATTGCGAACTTTTGAGATCTTGTAGTCATTCCTGCCGAACATCTTGGAGCCAATCTGGTACAATGAAGGAAAGAGAAAAAAGGGATCCTTCATCTTCATATTTGTGGGAAAGTGCATTCACAACCACATTTTCTTTTCCTTTATTGTAAATGATCTCATAATCATAGCCAAATAGCTTAGCTACCCATTTTTGTTGCTCCGGGGAGGAAATGTGTTGTTCCAAAAAATACTTGAGGCTTTGATGATCTATCTTAATTTGGAAGCGTTTCCCCAATAGATAAGGGCACCAAAAATCAACGACATGAAGAATAGCCAACATTTCCTTTTCATATATAGATTTTCCCAGATTTCTTTCAGATAGTTGCTTGCTAGTAAAGGCCAAAGGCCGACCTTCTTGCATAAGGACAACACCAATTCCTTTCCCTGAAGCATCACATTCCAAGACAAATGTCTTTGTGAAATCAGGAAGGTTCAGGACTATAGTGGTGCACATGGCCATCTTCAGGGTTTGAATATATTGAGAAGCAGCTGGAGTCCAAGTGAAAGAGTTATTTTTTAGGAGAGAAGTGAGAGGTGTTGCAATATTTCTGTAATTCTTAACAAACTTGTGATAATAACTTGTTAAGCCCAGAAATCCACGCAAGATTTTGAGAGTCTTTAGGTGAGGCCATTCTTTCATAGCTTCATTCTTTTTAGGATCCATCCTGATGCCGTCTTTGCCAACTAGATGAACCAAGTACTCTACTTCTGAGGTGCCAATAACACATTTAGACTGTTTCAGGAAAAGTTGGTGCTGAGAGAATAGATGGAGAAGTCAATCCACATGAGAAAAATGTTTTGTCTAGGTGTTTCTATAGATGAGGAGATCATCAAATAAAACTAAGACAAAATGACGGAGAAAAGGACCGAATACATGATTCATGAGGCTTTGGAAGGTGGAGGGGTCATTACACAAGCCAAAGGGCATGACCAAAAAATTATAGTGGATTTCATGAGTTCTAAAGGCATTCTTGGGAATGTCTACCTCTTTATACATATCTAGTGGTATCCTGAACGAAGATCAAGTTTAGTAAAGAATTGGGTGCCACTCAGTTCATCCAAGAGGTCATCAATTCCAGGAATGAGAAATTTGTCTTTAATGGTAAGTTTGTTGAGGGCATGAAAGTCAAGACAAATTCACCAAGAAACTTCTTTCTTTAGGACCATGACCACATGAGAAGAGTAGGGGCTTGTACTAGGGCAAATAATGCCTACATTAAGGAGTTCCTGGACCATTTTCTCAATTTCATTTTTTTGGGAAAAGGGGTGACGATACAGACGGATATTGGGAGGAAGGATTTCAGGTACAAGGGGAATGGAATGATCATGAAAACCATGTGAAGGAGGGGGTCCCTGGGGAGTGGAAAAGACCACTTGATGTTTAGAAAGGATGTCTTGGAGGTCTTGCAACACCGAGGGTGTTTATGTTGCTTGTATGGCATGGAGTTGAGAAACAACACTAGAATGACCCTTTTTGAGCAGCTTTTCCATGTGATGGGAACTAATGATCTCAGACAAACCAACAATGATGCCTTGGAAGTTATATTTGTGGCCCTCCTAGTCAAATTGCATGGTTAATTCCTTAAAATCCATGAGAATGGGACCCAAAGTCCTTAGCCAGTCTATACCCAACATAATGTCAGAACCACCCATGTCGATAGAAAACATATGAGATTTCAGGTGGTAGCCACCAATTTGGAGACACACATTTTCACAACACCCTTCACATTTCATGGAGCCACCATTAGCAATCATGACTTGGAAATTTTTAATGGCATGGAGGTAGCAATGAGTTTCTTGAAAAATGTGGTGATGAATAAAATTATGGATGCTTTCACTATCAACCAGAATGATGACCTTTCGATGCTTGATGTAACCGATTAGCTTGAGGGTCTGGGGAGTGGAGAAACCAGTGAGGGCATTGAGGGAAATGACCAGTTCTACTTCGGGAGGGTTTGAGGGAGGGGTTATGTCGAGGGTTTCAGGTGACTCAGACACAAGGGGAGTTTCAATATCCTCTTCCGAAATATCCTCAGAGATGGCCATAAACAACTTTTGTTCCTTTCACTTGTGGCCTAGAAAATATTTGTCATCATAATTATAACAAAGGCCTTTGAGTTGGCATTCAACCATTTCATCCCTGGTCAATTTTCTGGATATTTAGTGGAGCAGATGGAGTAGTGGGATTTATTGGTTTAGGGTGAGGGATAAAGGAGGGTTTCCAATTTTGAGAATATACAACCTGTTGTGCTTCTTTATCTCTTTTAGTAGCCTCCACCCAACTCTGAGGCCAAGCCATGAGGACATGGGCCTGAAGCTCATCCTTGAGGCCACTGCTAAAACATTCAAGGAAAAAGGCATCAGACATGCCCTCTGTTTGAAAATCCAGATTCTCAAAGGATGCTATAAAGTCTTCCACTGCTCCTAATTGTTTCAACTTTGTCAAACGACCCAAATGGTTGGTGTCAGTGTCAAAGCATTCATAAATCTCTTCCACAAAGTGTGTCCAATCAATATACCCTTGACGAGAAGTTTTTCTCCATTGCCACCATTTCCAACGTTATTGATCTAGATGGAGAACACCATATCAGAGTTTGGCCAAGTCATCTGTAAAGTCGTATTAAGAGAAATAATGTTCCATTTGGGTTACCCAACAAGTGGGGTCTGAGCCATCAAACTTGGTCACATCTACCCACAAAAGGCATAGGTCACATTGAAAGTGATGGTTCTGAAAGTTATGGGAATGAGAGGAATGGTCACCTTCAATATGTGGAGGTGAGGAAGAGGAAGGGTTGTCGGTAGGGATATGCAGTTTGGTGTAGAGTGTGGAAAAGACAGATTCAAGTTGGGTGGGGAGGTCTTGTTTGATTTCCTCCATTGAGGACTGCATGGTTGTATTGATGGTGACAACATTGGCACTAAGTTGTTTCACTTCTTGTTGGGTCTCGATGAGACCATATTGCATGGTGTTGAAGAGAGATTCCAAGTCTTGGCTACGGGTATGGGCCATGAGGATGGGGAAACTGAAAAGGGGCAGGCAGGGTCAAATTTTTTTCCAAAAAATGATATGGATGAATGTGATAAGGGAGAAGAGATGAATCCAATGGAATAGGTCTCAAAGAATGGTGAAAAAAATTCCATATATATATATATATATATATTTTATTTTTTTACACCCGTGGAGTTATACTCCGGTCTGAATAATACTATAGAGAGGAAATGACCAAATGCTTAACCAGAAAGAAATGTGTATTTACTTGGCAACCCGAACACAGTTGCACGACAATAGATCTTGTCTGTTTTAATTTGTTTATGTTTTTGTCCCCAAGGGTTAGGTATTCAAGGGTTCTATAGACAAGGGTTTTCCCTCTGCTATAGCTCTTTGATATATGTGCGGGGTCCAACAGTAGTACTCGGCCCAATATCTCAGGGAACTAACTAAGGAGGATAGACCATGCCCTTAGCCATACTACCTGACTACCCAGGTACTAGAGAGTATCTTATCGAGTGTTGTTCTCGGTGACACTATAGCAGTCAGGCGACCGATCGTTTCATCTAAAGAGGGTTTCAGGTAATCTAGGCTGATCCATACACATGTTGTTTGATGCACTACCACTCGAAGGGGTACCAACATGGGTTACAAGGGTGGACAATAGATGTGTGCTTAAGTACCACTTGTATTTCATGCGTGTGTGAATCATTCAACCCCGGGTTTATGCACGTAATGACAGATCTTTGTGGCTTAAAGACGCCGGAATACGTCTCTACCCTGAATTTTTTTTTAACCCACACTTTCTGTCGAGGAAAGTTCTCTGATATCACTTGTAATATACCAGATATAAAAAGTATGCAGAATAGAAATAAAATGCTAGAAATGGAAGAATAACAACAATATAACCAGAACATTCACCACAATAGCACTGAAATGATATAAGAATAACAACATAAATAACACTTTGAATATGAAATCAATTTTCAAGGGCCTCTTTGAGGGGGAAACCTCCAATTGAGCAGAGCTCTATTACAATAATATGCAAGCTACGGTTGTCATGCCCTCGACTCCTATTTATACTAAATATGTCTATCAAAATAAGCATCTAGAGGAAGATCCTTCTAGAAACAGAATCTTCTATTAGGTCTTCCTACATTTGACTTATTCTATTTTATTGCGAGGCCTTATTAATATTGACCTTTATTACATTCGAATATATTGTTCTACCTATATGCAGGTTAGGACCCTAACATCCTCTAATCTATTGTGCTACATATTCTTGCATTGTGGGCCAGTACACATACCTATATAAGTTGTAAAATTTCTTCCCAAAAACAAAATGTCCTACAACCTTGGAAGTGTGAGCCTCTTTGATAAGATGCATGCATTCACCTTTAGGGATATAGATCTTGTCGATCTTGTAGAGAAAACCATTCTAGAAATTATAAAAATACTTTCACTTACCTTCTTCAATATGATTTTGACCATGTATCTATTGAAACACCTCCTTGAAGTCCTTATCTTCTATGTATGCCTCTCTATATGCATCATGGGAAAAAGGATCCATGTGCATCATAGTTCCCAAAGTTGTAATCTTAGATGTGTGTGTCCTTGAAAGCATGTCTTCAAACTTGTTTTTGGTTCCTTTCTTATACTTGATGACTAGATGAAATTGTTGTAAAAACCCCATCCACTTGTAGTGTCTGGTTTGTTGTAACTTATTTGGAGCTTGCAAATACTAGCACGGTCGGTGATCTGTGTGGATAATGGTCTCCTTTCCCATCAAATAGTGCTTTCACTTTTTGACAGCTTATACAAAGGCATAGAGATTCTTGTCATAGGTAGGGTAGTTGAGTACCTCCCCATGAAATACTTCATAATTATAGTAGATAGGCCTTCCTCCCTATGTATGGCATGCTCCCATGGCATACCCACTTTCATATGTCCCCACTTCAAAGGGATTTTTCAAGTTTGGTAGCATGAGAACCAATGTTTGACGGGTCTTTCTTTTCATATCCTCAAAGGACTTCTGATTATTTTTCCCCCATTGGAAACTCTTACTTCCTGTTGTTATTATGTGTATTGGTGCAACTATTGTTGAAAATGAAGCTATTAACTTCTGCAAATATCGTCCTGCCTCAACAAAGCTTCTAAATTCTATGCAATTTGTAGGAATTATCCATTTCACGATGATATCCGTCTTGGAGGGATCTTTCTTGAGCTCACCTCCACCAATCACATACCACAGATACACCAAATATTATTGAGAAAATCCACATTTCTTGATATTGGCCAAAAACTAGTGCTTCTTCAGGGTATCTAAAACCTACATAAGATGTGAGATATGCTCCTCCTAGGTAGCACTATAAACCAGTATATCATCCAAATAGATAATAACAAATGAATCTAGGTAAGGGCGTAAAACATCATTCGCTAGTCTCATAAATGTAGTTGGTGCATTGCATAAACTGAATGGCATAAACAACCACTTATAAAAACCTTGCCTTGTCTTGAAGGTAGTATTCTAGGTATATTCTTCTTTGACTTGTACCTGGTGATATCTTGATTTCAAATCCAACTTACTGAAGTACTTGGCATGCTACAACTAGTACAAAAGATCATTGATCCTAGGAAAAGGGTATCATTTCTTCGATGTAATATTGTTCAATTCCCTATAATAGATACACATTATCCAGGTCCCATCCTTCTTGGGAAAAATTATGATGGGTGACCGACAAGGTGAGGTACTTGGTAAAATCACAACCTTCTCCAAGAACTGTTGCAATTGCTTCTTTACTTTTTTTTATTCCAGAATACACTGTCTATATAGCCCAATATTCGGCAAGGGGGAGTTTGGAAATAATTGGATTTCATGCTCCACTTCCCTCTTAGGTGGTAGCTCATTAGGCTCTTATACCACTCCCCTATATGATTTTAGAAACTCCTCCAATTCATGTTTCTTCTCCTTAGCACACCCCTCCAAGGATGTCTTTACTTTTAACGACTCTTCACTAGACTAATTTTACCATAGGAAAAGTAAAACATATTTCTTTCTATAACTGGTCAATTTATTATCTTGATTGTCACTTACCAATGGCATTTTTTATTTTCCTTTGTGCACATTGATGATGAAGGATTTCCCATATTTTATGAGGCAATATTGGTTGGCTCTATGCATGAATATAATATCCCTCCTATACATATAGGGGCTTCTAAACACTACTCCACATACATCCAGTGGTACTACATCCAATTCTACTTCATCTACAAAATTAACACTTACATAAAATCTACTCTTGCCCTATTTTGTTACCTTGATCTTTGCATCCTTTTTTACCCAACCCAATGGAAAAGGGTTAGGATTATTGTGAACCTATAATCCAATATTTATGACCGGATCCACTACTATGATATTCTTGTGAACCAGAGTCGAATAAAGCATCTATTTTGGTCTTATTGACCTGAATATTGATGTGGAAGAGATTGTTCATCTCCTTCTCCTCTTGGTGATGAAGGATACTCATATTCACCTCCTTGTACACAAATGTAAAAAAAATATTTTCATCCACATCAGAGCTACTTTCAACTTGATTTCTTGAAACTATGGCTAGAAGGTTCGTTTTCTTTCTTTCCTTCTTGCGATTCTTCAGATTCATGTCTGGATGTAGTTTCCAACACTTTTCCTTAGTGTGGAAATCAATGTTGAAATTATTTCAATGGTTCCTAGGATATTTTCACCGATGTGTAGTGGTTGTTGTCTTCGTATCCTTTCCCCCTTTCCACTTCTTTTTCCCTTCCTTGGAAGCATCCTGGTGCTCTTTATTCTTGGAACTACTTGGCTTCCCTTTCTTGTGGCCTATGTTTTCTAGATATTGTGCTTGTCCACATGCCTCATCCACTATCCTTATATTGAAAATTATCACTTACTTTCACAAATCACTATGTAGACCCCCCATACAATTGATAAGTACATCTGGTTTCTCAGGATAGATACCCAACATGATGACCATCTTCCTAAACTCGATGGTGTACTCCTATACACTCTTCTCATGTCTCTTCTTAAAGTAGTGCCACTTGATCCATTGGTCCTCTACATACTTGATAGCATATAATTACAACTTGATAAGGGTTTGAAGCCCTCCCACCTAGTTACTATCAATTTACCCTCTAGCCTAAGTGTTTTCGTATGGATTTTGTTGGATTACTGAGAGGGGGGGTGAATCAGTAATAGAAAAATTTAATCCTTCTTAACCATATAATCCAAGTGTTATATCAATGAATCATTATCATCCAATAACTATAGAGTAAATAAGCAATGAACAAATGAAAAATTATACACATACACAATACACCAGTGTTTTACATAGAAACCCAAATCCGGAGAAAACCACATAATGCTTTTTCTTATATGTCTTGAAGAATTACATTCATTGGAAGCACCAACTTCATTTGTTTTCCAGCTGCAACTGGAAGGAGGCTTTGTTAATCCCTAAATAGTGGCTCATCACCCCTTAATTAGGGAATATTATATTAGTAATGTTATTTTATTTATGTCGGCTTTAGTCCATTAGTTGTAATTATACTTCCTATTGTCCTATATATACCAAGGAGACATTTTCATTTTGAATCATCTTGTAATTGTACATTTATGTGGGCATAATGAGGTTTCCCCCTTGAAGAGTCTTATTGTCTGAGTTTCTCTCTTTTTCAATGAATTGAGTACTTATTCTGAGGTTTTTCTATGCTATATTGATATTTCGTTATTAACATATGGTATCAGAGCTCAAGGTCTTGGGGTTTCGCTTCTACATATGAGACACCTTGGCATTTTCACTATAATGTTTTTTCTACAATGTTTCAGAAGGAACAACTTAGAGGATATTTAGTAGACAGATCAAGTTACGTTGGGTTAAAATTGCAACTCCTAAGGCCTTATATTTTTGGTGATACAACCTGTGAAATATAGTGTTCTGGAATCATCCTGAACTGATTCATTGTGAAATTTTCGCTATAAAATAGTTTTTGTAATGTCGTAGACCCTAAACTCTAGAGGCTATTCATAGAAATTAGTAAGGTATCTGTTGTAAAATTTTTGTATTCTGCATCATCTTAAATTTGTAGATACACCTTGTGGAAGATAGGGTATCTAACTAGTCCCATTGAATAGTCTCAAGAAGGTGTTCCAGGTAAAACAATTATAACTTCTTCTAGAGTATCCAAATTGAGTGAGACTAGTTTCATTGGATAGTGGATAGCCTGTAGTATTTCTGGTACGAGTTTCAGAATTTCATATCATTTATTTTGTGTGGGGCATGCTATACAAGTGAGATCTCCTGGAAAGGCCAAAAATTAGCAAGTTGTGGGGAAGTTACCGTAAATTCCACTTGTCACATCCAATTTTGATTAGACCTATGGAATTGCAGAGAAGAAATATCAGAGAACTACAAAGAAGAAAGTTTCATACCCAGAAGGGCTGAAACTTTGGAGATATAATAGAAGAAAGATTGTTTAGCAGAACCACCTCAAAATCAAGGTTCAAAAGTGATACTTGGCCAACATGCCACCCAAAAAGGGAACTTCTACACCAAATAAGCCTCTAGAAAATCCTAATTGGAATCTTGATGAAGGTGAAGAAATGCGTAGGGACATAAATGATTTACAAAAGAAGACAATAACAAAATATGAACTACAAGAGATGGAAGCTAAGTTAGAGGCAATAAATACTAAGATGGATGGTTTAAAAGAGGATATCATGGAAGGATTGAAAAATTTCGTAATAGAGAGGACACCTGAAAGTGAAAACATATCCCATTAAATTCATGATGAGGACACAAGGAAGGTGAATCAAGAATGGAGAAACTCTAACTTTGGGTTGAAGACCAACCACATTCCTAAGATCAATATGCGGAAGTTTGATGGCAAGGACCCTATCACATGGATACTTCAGATGGAGCAATTCTTTGATCTACATAATGTTCCACATACACAAAAGGTACGAATTGCTTCTTTATATTTAGAACCCAATCAATTTGTATGGTATAGA
>ML779239.1:1054489-1074111 GCA_009831015.1 Picea engelmannii | reverse complement strand
CCCCCCCCCCCCCATAAACAACCATTATGAGAAATTTTTTGACTTGAATTATGATCTGTAAACTGCCATGGATATTCCACTAGAATAGTTCATCATAATAGATTTGATAAATAAAACTAAAATCTACAATATGAAGGTTAAATTCCTTTATATTCCATAATATTTAGTTATTGATTTTTTGCTTATGCATGAAATAGATAAAATGCAGAAAATAGAGAACAATAAAATACAATCACACACCATACACAAAATAACACAAACATTTTCTTTGGGAAACTCTTATGGGAGAAAACCACCTAGAAGGTGAGGCTACTCTTTTGTCTTTCCTTTGGTATGGAGATAATGTAAGTATAAAGGACAAGGCACTCTCTATGGAGTTATCTGAGACTTGTGGCCCATTAGGATGCTAAAAAACATTAACCCCCCATTTTATTCTCTATAATTTCTCACTCCTAGTTTTTTCTTCTATGCCATAGAAAAAAATACAATAACATATAATGGAACCCCTTCTCCTTGTAGCGGCCCGATGTTTAACATAGCCAGATATCCATATAGGGGTAGGGTTTTGACTTCCTCAACCCTCAATTGTTATAATGTTTGGACCTTCTATAGTGTTCTATAAAATCCAATACATGGCTAGCCCCACACATTTAAGTAACGGGGGCCGACATGGCATCCACTCACACCATGGTGATCAATACAATAGGTCAACGTGTGGGATCCATAACTTTCACATATGAAATCCAATTGAGATCATGTTTTCACTATTGGAAAGGTATCGGTGTATAGAATAAAGAATCTTTCTCCATAGTAAGGTTTGGACCACAAAAAAGTGTCTTTTTATGCCTCAAAATGGCTTCGAAAGATTTCAGATGGTTTTTTGGATCCAAATATCCAAATTTGGACCAACCACCAAAATATCCTTGGACGTTGATTCCTCCAATTTTCCACCCAAAAAGTACTAAGATAGATGAAAAATAATATAATGATCCAATCCAAATCATACCTCCCCATTTAGGGAGTATTTTGGCCCTCAAAATATTTACTGAATGAGGTGAAGAAATGTTTCCTCTACCTTCTCCCTACAGTACTGCTTTTCTTTTCTTGGAAGTTGTCCTCTCAACCAAATCTGCCAAAGGTCATGCTTCCCCTGTCTTGTAGTTCTAGAACTCTTCTGAAAAACTATGTCCTCTTCCAACTCTTCCTGAGAATCTGGTGCTAAGTCCTTTATGGAAGGTAGGACCTACTCCTCCCCTTAGTCCAACATGGAAGGCCCATAGAGTTTGAGATTATCCACATTCACTATTGAGTAAATGCACATGTATGGGGATATACTGAGTCTATAGGAATTATCTCCCACCTTTTCCACTACATAAAAAGGACCATAACATAGAGCCCTAATATTCTTACCAATTCCATGTAGTCTTTCCTTATTCATATGTAACCATACTTTGTATCCCACTCTGAATGTTCTCTCAGTCTGATGTTGGTCATCTCTAGTCTTGTACTTTTCCTATGACTAATTTAGTGTCTCCTATACTTGCAAATGGATCTACCTGATATTATCAACAATGTTTTATTCTTTTAATGCATCTTTTGTGAGTTCATCCCTCAATCCATCTTGATGTCCATATAAAACATCCACGGGCGAAGATGGAAAGTATCCAAAATAACTTTCAAAAAGTGACTTACCAATAGAAGTGTGGAATGATCTATTATAACGGTGTTGTATGTAGATTAAATTTTCATTCCATGTCTTCATATTCTTATGATTGTAACCCCTCAAACGATTCACCAAAATCCTCTTGACTACTTATGTCTATCCATTTGTCTGTGGATAGAATTTTGTTTATATCTTCAACTTAGTGTCCATTTTCTCCCACAATGTAGTCCAAAATGCACTGAGAAATCGTGTATCCATGTTTGAGATGATGCTCCTTAGTATTCCAAAGTGCATCGAGACCTATTCAAAGAACATGTTCACTGCCTCTTGTCCTTTGATGGTATTTTGACAAGGCATGTGAATATACATCTTGTTGAACCTATCAACTACCACAAATATATAGTCATGTCCCTTCCTGGTGGTTGGTAAACCTACCACAAAATCCATGGAAATGGTTTCCCAAGGTCGAGTGGGTATAGATAAGGGATGGAATAGAACTTGCTTCCTATTACTATGTTTATTGGTACAATAAAATATACATCCTCTGTAATATACCAGATATAAAAAGTATGCAGAACATAAATAAAATGCTAGAAATGGAAGAATAACAACAATATAACCAAAAAATTCACCACAATAGCACTGAAATGATATAAGAATAACAACATAAATAACACTTTGAATCTAAAAGCAATGTTCACGGGCCTCTTCGAGGGGGAAACCTCCAATTGAGAAGAGATCTATTACAATAATATCCAAGCTAAGGTTATCATACCCTCGACTCCTATTTATACTAAATATGTCCATCAAAAGAAGCATCTAGAGGAAGATCCTTCTAGAAGCGAAAGCTTCTATTAGGTCTTCTTACATCCAACTTATTCTATTTTATTGCAAGGCCTTATTAATATTGACCTTTATTACATCCGAATATATTATTCTACCTATGTGCGGGTTAGGTCCCTAACATGTCCTCCCCCTTAAAAGCAACCTTGTCCTCAAGGCTGGAGATGTGGAAATTGTTGTAGAATGGTCACTGGTTCCCAAGTGGCATCTATTGGAGTTGTATATTTCCACTAGATTAACACTTCCTTGATGGTTCTCTGATGCAGGCGACAATCACGTTGGTCCAAAACTTCTTGTGGTTGTAGCCAAATGGATCCTTCTTCGGTTAACTCGGGAAGGTTGGTTTGAATTTGGCACTTAGTTCTGAGCACCTTCTTTAAGCAGAAAACATGAAAAATAGGATGTAGCTTCGAATGACTGGGAAAATATAACTGATAGGCCACCTATCCCACATGCTTGAGGAATATATAAGGACCATAAAATTTGGGCACTAACTTCTGACAATGCTCAGCCTTGAGGGAATTCTTCTTGTAAAGTTGCAGGCGAAGAAACACTTGATCCCCTTCTTCAAATTGACTTTCAGAGTGACCTTGATCTGCTTGTTGCTTCATGCGATTCTGTGCCATGAAAAAATGCTCTTTGAGGGTACGAAGAATAGCCTTTTGAACTGTAATTGTTTGGTCAATCGCTTGGACCTTCGAGACACCAAGTAAGTATGAGAGAACTGAAGGTGGCTTATGTCCATATACCGCTTCAAAAGGAGTCATGCGTGTAGTTTTATGGTATGAAGTGTTGTACCAACATTCAGCTAGGGGTAACCATTGAACCCACTGATTTTTCTTTTCCGAGGAAAAACACCTCAAATATGTTTCCAAACACTTGTTGACAACTTCTATTTGACCATTATTCTGGGGAGGATAAGTTGTATTGAGATGCAATTGGGTGCCTTGTATCTTGAATAGTTCTTGCCAAAAATTGCTTGTGAAAGTTGGGTCGCGATCAGAAACAATAGTGTGTGGCATGCCATGAAGCTTGAATACCTAGTCCATGAAAATTTGAACCACTGTGGATGTTGTAAACGGGTGTTGAAGAGCACAAAAATGAGAATACTTGGAAAGGAGATCAACAACCACCATGATGAGTGATTTATTTGCCGATTTGGGTAAGCCTGTAATAAAATCCATAGAGATGTCCTTCTAAATAGCACATGGAATCGAGAGCGGTTGTAGTGTGCCCAGATATTTGACTATTTCTCCCTTGTTGCATTGACACACATCACATTCGGTGACAAAAGTACGAATGTCCTGTTTCATACCATCCCATAAAAAAGAATGTTTGACCCTGTCATAGGTTTTGGTGAACCCTGAGTTCCCCACTGTCGATGTAGCATGAAGCTCATAAAGTACCATGGCTTTAAGCTTTGATTGTTTACTTAAATACAAATGGACTTTGTATCGAATCTCATCATGGAGCCAAGAGTAACCTGGGGAAGATGGAGCACTGGAATTCAATTGTTGGATCAATTGCAAACTTTTGGGATCTTGTAGCCATTCCCAATGAACATCTTGGAGCCAATCTGGTACAATGAAGGAAAGAGAAAAAAGGGATCCTTCATCTTCATATTTGTGGGAAAGTGCATTCGCAACAACATTTTCTTTTCCTTTATTGTAAATGATCTCATAATCATAGCCAAATAGCTTAGCTACCCATTTTTGTTGCTCCGGGGAGGAAATGTGTTGTTCCAAAAAATACTTGAGGCTTTGATGATCTGTCTTAATTTGGAAGTGTTTCCCCAATAGATAAGGGCACCAAAAATCAATGGCATGCAGAATAGCCAACATTTCCTTTTCATATATAGATTTTCCCAGATTTCTTTTAGATAGTTGTTTGCTATTAAAGGCCAAAGGCCGACCCTCTTGCATAAGGACAACACCAATTCCTTTCCCTGAAGCATCACATTCCAAGAAAAAGGTCTTTGTGAAATCAGGAAGGGTCGGGACTGTAGTGGTGCACATGGACATCTTTAGGGTTTGAAAATCTTGAGAAGCAACTAGAGTCCAAGTGAAAGAGTTCTGTTTTAGGAGAGAAGTGAGAGGTGTTGCAATATTTCCATAATTCTTAACAAACTTGTGATAATAACCTGTTAAGCCCATAAATCCACGCAATATTTCGAGATTCTTTGGGTGAGGCCATTCTTTCATAGCTTCATTCTTTTTAGGATCCACCTTGATGCCATCTTTGCCAACCAGATGACCCAAGTAGTCTACTTCTGAGGCGCCAATAACACATTTAGACTGTTTCAGGAAAAGTTGGTGCTAAGAGAGTAGATGGAGAAGTCGATCCACATGAGCAAGATGTTTTGTCCAGGTGTTTCTATAGATGAGGATATATTCAAATAAAACTAAGACAAAATGATGGAGAAAAGGATGGAATGCATGATTCATGAGGCTTTGGAAGGTGGAGGGGTCATTACACAAGCCAAAGGGCATGACCAAAAAATTATAGTGGCCTTCATGAGTTCTAAAGGAAGTCTTGGGAATGACTAACTCTTTCATACATATCTAGTGGTAGCGTGAATGAATATCAAGTTTAGTAAAGAATTGGGTGCCACTCAGTTCATCCAAGAGGTCATCAGTGCCAATAATGGGAAATTTGTCTTTAATGGTAAGCTTGTTGAGGGCACGAAAGTCAGGACAAATTCACCAAGAAAATTATTTCTTTAGGACCATGACCACATGAGAAGAGTAGGGGCTCGTACTAGGGTAGATAATGCATGCATTAAGGAGTTCCTGGACCATTTTCTCAATTTCATTTTTTTGGGAAAAGGGGTGACGATATAGACGACTATTTGGAGGAAGGCTTCCAGGTACAGGGGGAATGGAATGATCATGAATACCATGTGAAGGAGGGAGTCCCTGGGGAGTGGAAAAGACCACTTGATGTTTAGAAAGGATGTCTTGGAGGTCTTGCAACACCAAGGTTGTTTATGTTGCTTGTATGGCATGGAGTTAAGAAATAACACCATAATGACCCTTTTTGAGCAACTTTTCCATATGATGGGAACTAATGATCTCAAGCAAACCAACAGTGATGCCTTGGAAGTTATATTGGTGGCCCTCCTAGTCAAATTGCATGGTTAATTCCTTAAAATCCATGAGAATGAGACCTAAAGTCCTTAGCCAATATGCACCCAACACAATGCCACAACCACCCATGTCGATAGCAAACATATGAGATTTCAGGTGGTAATCACCAATTTGGAGACACACATTTTCACAACACCCTCCATATTTCATGGTGCCACCATTAGCAATCATGATTTGGAAATTCTTAATGGCATGGATGTAGCAATGAGTTTCTTGGAAAATGTGGTCATGAATAAAATTATGGCTGCTTCCACTATCAACCAGAATGATGACCTTCCGATGCTTGATGTAACTGATTAGCTTGAGGGTTTGGGGAGAGGAGAAACTAGTGAGGGCATTGAGGGAAATGACCAGTTCTACTTCCAGAGGGTTTGAGGGAGGGGTTATGTCGGGGGTTTCAGGTGACTCAGACACAGGGGGAGTTTCAATATCCTCTTCCGAAATATCCCTGGAGATGGCCATAAACAACTTTTGTTCCTTACACTTGTGGACTAGAAAATATTTTTCATCACATTTATAACAAAGGCCTTTGAGTTGGCTTTCAACCATTTCATCCCTGGTCAATTTTCTGGATATTTAGTGGATCAGAGGGAGTAGTTGGATTTATTGGTTTAGGGTGAGGGATAAAGGAGGGTTTCCGGTTTTGAGAATATACAACCTGTTGTTCTTCCTTATATGTTTTAGTAGCCTCCACCCAAATCTGAGGCCGAGCCATGAGGACATGGGCCCAAAGATCATCCTTGAGGCCACTACTAAAACATTCTCGGAAAAAGGCATCAGACATTTCCTCTGTTCAAAAATCCAGATGCTCAAAGGAAGCTATAAAGTCTTCCACTGCTCCTAATTGTTTCAACTTTGTCAAACGGCCCAAATGGTTGGTGTTAGTGTCAAAGCATTCATAAATCTCTTCCATAAAGTGTGTCCAAGCAATATATCCTTGACAAGAAGTTTTTCTCCATTGCCACCATTTCCAACGTTCTTGATCTAGATGGAGAACACCATACGAGAGTTTGGCCAAGTCATCTATAATGTCGTGTAAAGAGAAATAATGTTCCATTTGGGTTACCCAACCAGTGGGGTCCGAGCCATCAAATTTGGTCAGATCTACCCGCGGAAAGCGTAGGTCACATTGAAAGTGATGGTTATGAAAGTTATGGGAATGAGAGGAATGGTCACCTTCAATATGTGGAGGTGAGGAAGAGGAAGGGTTGTCGGTAGGGATATGCAGTTTGGTGCAGAGTGCGGAAAAGACAGATTCAAGCTGAGTGGGGATGTCTTGTTTGATTTCCTCCATTGAGGACTGCATGGTTGTATTGATGGCGACAACATTGGCACTAAGTTGTTTCACTTCTTGTTGGGTCTCGATGAGACCATATTGCAAGGTGTTGAAGAGAGCTTCCAAGTCCTGGATACAGGTATGGGCCATGAGGATGGGGAAACTGAAAAGGGGTGGCAGGGTCAAAAATTTTGCCAAAAAATGAGATGGATGAATGTGATAAGGGAGAAGAGATGAATCCAATGGAATAGGTCTCAAATAATGGTGAATTGTTTTTCATATATATATATATATATATATATATATTTACACCTGTGAATTTATACTCCGGTCTAAATAATACTGTAGAGAGGAAATGACCAAATGCTTAACCAGAAAGAAATGTGTATTTAATTGGCAACCCAAACACAGTTGCATGACAATAGATCTTGTCTGTTTTAATTTGTTTATGTTTTTGTCCCCGAGGGTTAGGTATTCAAGGGTTCTATAGACAAGGGTTTTCCCTCTGCTATAGCTCTCTGATATATGTGCGGGGTCCAACAGTAGTACTCAACCCAATATCTCAGGGCACTAACTAAGGAGGATAGAGCATGCCCTTAGCCATACTACTTGACTACCCAGGTACTAGAGAGTATCTTCTCGAGTGTTGTTCTCGGTGACACTATAACAGTTAGGCGATCGATCGGTTCATCTAAAGAGGGTTTCAGATAATCTAGGCCGATCCATACACGTGTTGTTTGATGTGCTACCACTCGAAGGGGTACCAATAGGGATTACAAGGGTGACTAATAGATGTGAGCTTAAGTACCACTTGTATTTCCTACATGTGTGAATCCCTCAACCGTGGGTTTATGCACATAACGACATATCTTTGTAGATTAAAGACGTCATAATACGTCTCTACCTTGAAATTTTTTTTAACCCACACTTTCTGTTGAGAAAAATTCTCTGATATCACTTGTAATATACCATATATAAAAAGTATGCAGAATAGAAATAAAATGCTAGAAATGGAAGAATAACAACAATATAACCAGAACATTCACCACAATAGCACTGAAATGATATAAGAATAACAACATAAATAGCACTTTGACTTTGAAAGCAATGTTCATGGGCCTCTTCGAGGGGGAAACCTCCAGTTGAGAAGAGCTCTATTACAATAATATGCAAGCTAGGGTTGTCATATCCTCGACTCCTATTTATACTAAATATGTCTATCAAAAGAAGCATCTAGAGGAAGATCCTTCTAGAAGTGGAAGCTTCTATTAGGTCTTCCTACATTTGACTTATTCTATTTTATTGTGAGGCCTTATTAATATTGACCTTTATTACATTCGAATATATTGTTCTACCTATATGCGGGTTAGGACCCTAACATCCTCTAATATATTGTGCTACATATTCCTGCATTGTGGGCCAATACACATACCTATATAAGTTGTAAAATTTCTTCCCAACAACAAAATGTCCTACAACCTTGGAAGTGTGAGCCTCTTTGATAAGATGCATGTATTCACCTTTAGGGATATAGATCTTGTCGATCTTGTAGAGAAAACCATTCTAGAAATTATAAAAATCCTTTCACTTACCTTCTTCAATATGATTTTGACCATGTATCTATTGAAACACCTCCTTGAAGTCCTTATATTTTGTGTATGCCTCTCTATATGAATCATGGGAAAAAGGATCCATGTGCATCATAGTTCCCAAAGGTGTAATCTTAGATGTGTGTGTCCTTGAAAGCATGTCTTTCAATTTGTTTGTGGTTCCCTTCTTATACTTGATGACTAGATGAAATTTTTGTAAAAACCCCATCCACTTGTAGTGCCTGGTTTGTTCTAACTTATTCGGAGTTTGCAAATACTAGAGCGGTTGGTGATCTGTGTGGATGATGGTCTCCTTTCTCATCAAATAAGGATTCCACTTTTTGACATCTTATACAAAGGCATAGATATTTTTGTCATAGGTAGGGTAGTTGAGGACCTCCCCATGAAATACTTCATAATTATAGTAGATAGGCCTTCCTCCCTATGTATGGAATGCTCCCATGGCATACCCACTTGCATATGTCCCCACTTCAAAGGGATTTTTCAAGTTTGGTAGCATGAGAACCAATGTTTGATGAATCTTTCTTTTCATCTCCTCAAAGGACTTCTGATGATTCTTCCCCCATTGCAAACTCTTACTTCCTGTTGTTATTATGTGTATTGGTGCAACTATTGTTGAAAATGAAGCTATGAACTTCTGCAAATACCGTCCTACCTCAAAAAAGTTCTAAATTCTATGTAATTTGTAGGAATTATCCATTTCACGATGACCTCTATCTTGGAGGGATCTTTCTTGAGCTCTCCTCCACCGATCACATACCACAGATACACCAAATATTATTGAGAAAATCCACATTTCTTGATATTGGCCAAAAACTAGTGCTTCTTCAGGGTATCTAAAACCTACATAAGATGTGAAATATGCTCCTCCTAGGTAGCACTATAAACCAGTATATCATCCAAATAGATAATAACAAACGAATCTAGATAAGGGTGTAAAACATCATTCGCTAGTCTCATAAATGTAGTTGGTGCATTGCATAAATTGAATGGCATAACCAACCACTTATACAAACCTTGCCTTGTATTGAAGGTAGCTTTGAGTTGTACCTGGTGATATCTTGATTTCAAATCCAACTTAGTAAAGTACTTGGCATGCTACAACTAGTACAAAAGATCATCGATCCTAGGAAAAGGGTATCATTTCTTCGATGTAATATTGTTCAATTGCCTATAATAGATACACATTATCCAGGTCCCATCCTTCTTGGGAAAAATTATGATGGGTGACCGACAAGGTGAGGTACTTGGTCAAATCACAACCTTCTCCAACAATCGTTGCAATTGCTTCTTTACTTTTTTTTATTCCATAACAGACTATCTATATAGCCCAATATTCAGCAAGAGGGAGTTTGGAAATAATTGGATTTCATGCTCCACTTCCCTCTTAGGTGGTAGCCCATTAGGCTCTTAGAACACTCCCCTATATGATTTTAGAAACTCCTCCAATTCATGTTTCTTTTCCTTAGCACACCCCTCCAAGGATGTCCTTACTTTTAACGACTCTTCACTAGACTAATTTTACCTTAGGAAAAGTAAAACATATTTCTTTCTATAACTGATCAATTTATTATCTTGATGGACACTTACCAACGACATTTTTTTATTTTCCTTTGTGCACGTTGATGATGAAGGATTTCCCATATTTTATGAGGCAATAATGGTTGTCTCTATGCATGAATATAACATCCCTCCTATACATATAGGGGCTTCTAAACACTACTCCACATACATCTAGTGGTACTACATCCAATTCTACTTCATCTACAAAATTAACACTTACATAAAATCTACTCTTGCACTATTTTGTTACCTTGATCTCTGCATCTTTGTTTACCCAACCTAATGGAAAAGGGTTAGGATTATTGTGAACCTATAATCCAATCTTTTTGACCGGATCCACTACTATGATTTTCTTGTGAACCGGAGTTGAATAAAGCATCTATTTTGGTCTTATTGACCTGACTATTGATGTGGAAGAGATTGGTCATCTCCTTCTCCTCTTGGTGATGAAGGATACTCATATTCACCTCCTTCTACACAAATGTAAAAAAAATATTTTCATCCACATCAGAGCTACTTTCAACTTGATTTCTTGAAACTATGGCTAGAAGGTTCTTTTTCTTTTTTTCCTTCTTGCGGTTCTTCGGGTTCATCTCTGGATGTAGCTTCCAACACTTTTCCTTAGTGTGGAAATCAATGTTGAAATATTTCAATGGTTTCTAGGATATTTTCACCAATGTGTAGTGGTTGTTGTCTTCTTATCCTTTCCCCCTTTCCACTTCTTTTTCCCCTCCTTGGAAGCATCCTGGTGCTCTTTATTCTTGGAACTACTTTGCTTCCCTTTCTTGTGGCCTATGTTTTCTAGATATTGTGCTTGTCCACATGACTCACCCACTATCCTTATATTGAAAATTATCACTTATTTTCACAAATCACTATGTAGACCCCCCATATAATTGATAACTACATATGGGTTCTCGGGATAGATACCCAACATGATGACCATCTTCCTAAACTCGATGGTGTACTCCTATACACTCTTTCCATGCCTCTGCTTAAAGTAGTGCCACTTGATCCATTGGTCCTCTACATACTTGATAGCGTATAATTACAACTTGATAAGGGTTTGAATCCCTCCCACCTAGTTACTATCAGTTCACCCTCTAGCCTAAGTGTTTTCGTATGGATTTTGTTGGATTACTGAGAGGGGGGGTGAATCAGTAATAGAGCAATTCAATCCTTTTTAACCATATAATCCAAGTGTTATATCAATGAATCATTATCATTCAATAAATGTAGAGTAAATAAGCAATGAACAAATTAAAAATCATACACATACATAGTACACCAGTGTTTTACATGGAAACCCAAATCGGGAGAAAACCACATAATGCTTTTTCTTATATGTCTTGAAGAATTACATTCATTGGAAGCACAAACTTCATTTGTTTTCTAACTGCAACTAGAAGGAGGCTTTGTTAAGCCCTAAATAGTGGCTCATTACCCATTAATTAGGGAATATTATATTAGTAATGTTATTTTATTTATGTCGGATTTAGTCCATTAGTTGTAATTATACCTCCTAGTCTCCTATATATACCAAGAAGACATTTCATTTTGAATCATCTTGTAATTGTACATTTATGTGGGCATAATGAGGTTTCCCCCTCTAAGAGTATTATTGTCTGAGTTTCTCTCTTTTTCAAGGAATTGAGTACTTATTCTGAGGTTTTTCTATGCTATATTGATATTTGGTTATTAACATATGGTATCAGAGCTCAAGGTCTCGGGGTTTCGCTTCTACATATGAGACACCTTGGCATTTTCACTATAACGTTTTTCTACAATGTTTTAGAAGGAACAACTTAGAGTATATTTAGTAGATAGATCAAGTTACGTTGGGTTAAAATTGCAACTCTTGAGGTCTTATATTTTTGGTGATACAACCTATGAAATATAGGGTTTTGGAATCATCCTGAACTGATTCATAGTGAAATTTTCGCTATAAAACAGTTTTTGTAACGTCGCAGACCCTGAAATCTAGAGGCTATTCATAAACATTAGTAAGGTATCTATGATAAAAATTTTATATTCTGGGTCATCTTAAATTTGTAGATACACCTTGTGAAAGATAGGGTATCTGACTAGTCCTATTGACTAGTCTCAAGAAGGTGTTCTAGGTAAAACAATCATAAATTCTTCCTAGAGTATCCAAATTGAGTGAGACTGGTTTCATTGGATAGTGGAAAACCTGTAGTATTTCTGGTATGAGTTTCAAAATTTCATATCATTTTTTTTGTGCAGGGCATGCTATACAAGTGAGATCTCCTGGAAAGGCCAAAAATCAGCAAGTTGTGGGGAAGTTACCATAAATTCCACTTGGCACATCCAATTTTGATTAGACTTTTGGCATTGTAGAGAAGAAATATCAGACAACTACAAAAAATAAAGTTTCATACCCAGAAGGGATGAAACTTTGGAGATGCAGTAGAAGAAATATTGTTAACAGAACCACCTCAAAATCAAGGTTCAAAAGTGATACTTAGCCAACATGCCACCCAAAAAGGGAACTTCTACACCAAATAAGCCTCTAGAAAATCCTAATTGGAATCTTGATGAAGGTGAAGAAATGTGTAGGGACATAAATGATTTACAAAAGAAGACAATAACAAAATATAAACTACAAGAGATGGAAGCTAAGTTGGAGGCAATAAATACTAAGATGGATGGTTTAAAAGAGGAGATCATGGAAGGATTGAAAATTTTTGTAATAGAGAGGACACTTGAAAGTGAAAATGTATCCCATTAAATTCATGATGAGGACACAAGGAAGGTGAATCAAGAATGGAGAAACTCTAACTTTGGGTTGAAGACCAACCATGTTCCTAAGATCAATATGCGGAAGTTTGATGGCAAGGACCCTATCACATGGATACTTCAGATGGAGCAATTCTTTGATCTACATAATGTTCCACATACACAAAAGGTACTAATTGCTTCTTTATATTTAGAACCCGATCAATTTGTATGGTATAGATGGATTTGTTCTCGTAAATCACTCGTCACTTGGACAATTTTCACGGAAGAAATGATAGCACACTATGAGGATACAAGGAGCAATACCTTCTTTAGCCAATTGATAAATCTCAAGCAAAAGGGTTCATTTACAGAGCACATTGAGAACTTCCAAAGATTGAATATAAAGGTAACATATATTCCAGATGAGCACTTGATTGATATATTCATAGGAACCTTAAGAGATAACATTCAACATGAGGTTCTCCTTTGGGAACACAAATCATTAGAGAATGCATTTAGGGTGGCAAGAAATGTTGAAAGTAAAAATATTGCTATGGCTACTAGAAAGACCAATCCTAACATCTATAGAGAGAATAATGCTCCTTCTTCTAAAACACCTCAACCTACAAGGTTGACACCTCAACAATTGGAGGAAAGAAAATAAAAAAAATTATGCTTTAATTGTGATAGGAAGTACAGTAAGGGACATAAGTGTGGTGAGAAGAAATTATTCTACATAGATTCTAAAGAGGAAGAAGAACAAGAACATGAAAAAAAAACATCTCAAGATGAAAACGTAGAATCAATTTCGTCTAAAGAGTTGACTCCCATGATACCATGTAATGCATTGGTTGGAATTAACACTCCTCAAAACCTCAATATCAAAGGATATATCAAAAAGAAAAAAGGTAATAGTCCTAATTGATTCTGGCAGTACTCATAATTTCATTCACTATAAATTAGCCAAAGATCTCAATTGCTTTGTATATCGAACACCAAAGTTTCAAGTAATGATTTCAGATGGAGGAACTATCAATTGCTCAGTAAAATTCAATAAGATCAATCTTACTATGGGGGAATATGTAATGAATAGTCCAATGATTTCTATACCCATGGGTGGTGTTGATGTTGTACTAGGAATCCAATGGTTCATTAGGAATAATGGCTTTTAATTTTAAAGAAAATTTCATGAAATTTTCATTGGAAGGAAAAGAAATTGAGCTAAGAGGTATCACACGGAAACCCAATAAGGTGATAAGCTCTAATGGCATGACAAAATTATTGAAAAAAGGGAATCAAGGTGTTATTGCACAACTATGCTCACTAGATGTTCAATCATCTAAGCCATCTATTCCTCTATATCTCCAAGGGATCACTGATAAGCATTCTAAAGTATTTGAAGATATTCCCAAAGGACTTCCACCCACTCGAAATCATGATCATGATATTCACTTAATTCCTAGCAGTGTTCCTCCTAACATCAGGCCATACAGATACCCTTATGCCTAGAAGAGTGAAATTGAGTGCATGGTTGAAGAAATGTTAGAGGCTAGCATTATTATACATAACCAAAGTTCTTACTCTACATCGGTGGTAATGGTATTCAAGAAAGATGGCTCATGGCGTATGTGTCCAGATTATAGAGAGCTCAATAAGATCAATATTAAAGATAAGTTTCCCATTCCTGTCATCGATGAATTGTTAGATGAACTACATGGAGCAATCTATTTCATAAATTTGGAGCTTCATTTAGGGTATCATCAGATTAGAATGAAGGAAGAAGATATCCCAAAAACAACATTCCGAACTCATGAAGGCCATTATGAATTTTCGGTCATGCCTTTTGGCCTTACAAATGCACCTTCCAGATTCCAAGGGTTGATGAATTCCATTTTCAATTCCTTCCTTCGAAAATTTGTGTTAGTATTTTTTGATGATATACTAATCTATAGCAAGTCTTGGGAGGATCGTGTGCGACATGTTGACAAGGTGCTACAACTACTAAAGGAGCAACAACTATATGCCAAGCCATCCAAATGTTTCTTTGGAGTGAAGGGGGTAGAGTATTTGGGTCATATTGTATCTCATGAAGGTGTCAAGGTAGACCCTAACAATATTAAGGCCATGATGGACTGGATGATTCCAAAAACATTGAAGAATCTTAGAGGATTTCTGGGTTTGACAGGTTACTACCGCAAGTTTATTCGACACTATGGAGGAATAGAAGCACCTTTAACGACACTAACTAAGAAGGATGGATTTTCATGGACTCCAGGGGCAACTAAATATTTTAAACAACTTAAAGAGGTGATGTGAAAAGATCCTATATTGACCACTCCAGACTTCGCAAAAACCTTTATTTTGGAACATGATGCCTTGGGAAATGGAATTGGTGCTGTCCTAATGCAAGAAGGAAGGCCCCTGTCTTTTAAAAGTCGACCACTCAAGGGAAAGGACATACACAAACCCATTTATGAGAAGGAAATGATGGAAACACTACATTCATTGAAGAAATGGCATCCTTACCTAATAGGTAGGCACTTCAAGGTCAAAATAGATCATGATAATCTTAAATACTTCTTGGAACAAAGACTATCTTCAGAAGAACAACAAAAATGGGTAACCAAGATATTGGGTTATGATTTTGAAATCATCTGTAAAAAAGGGAAGAAAAATTTTGTGGCAGATGCACTCTCAAGGAAGGATGAAGATGTTGAGGCATTTCTCTGTGCTATCTCGATCATCCAACCTGATTGGATACTAGAAGTAAGGCATGAATGGAGGACTGACAAAAAAGTGTGGACTCTCATTCAAAGGTTGCAATAGGATTCTAGTAGATCAGATACATTTACATGGAAAAATGATTCACTATGGTACAAAGATAGCTTATATTTATGTAAGAAATCCCAACTCAAACAAAAGGTACTATTGGAATTGCACACCTCTCCAGTAGGAGGGAACTCAGGATTTTTAAAAACCTACCATAGGGTCAAGAAGGAATTTTTTTGGGATGTCCTTACAAATGATGTTCAAAGGTTTGTGGTGGAATGTTTGGTTTGCCAACAAAATAAAGTGGAAACAATTAAGACCCTAGGTATTTTACAACCATTAGCCATCCCAAGTCAGTGTTGGGAGGAGGTTTCCATGGATTTCATCACAGGGTTACTAAAGTTTGAAGGAAAGAGTGTCATCATGGTGATTGTTGATAGACTAACCAAGTACGCACACTTTTGTACACTCTCTCATACCTTCAAAGCTAGTACAGTTGCCACCGCATTCACGGAGACAGTTCAAAAGATACATGGCAGCCCAAAGATTATTGTAAGTGATAGAGATCCCATCTTCACTCGACATTTTTGGACAAAATTATTTTCTTATTTGGGTACTCAATTGGCTCATAGCTCATCCTATCATCCTCAATATGATGGACAAATTGGATAGTGAGAAAATGTTTGGAAGGCTACCTTCGTTGCTTCGTCTCTAATAAAGAAACACAATGGTTCAAATGGTTACCCTTTCTAGAATGGTGGTATCATACTTCCTTTCATACTGCAACAAAAATGACACCATTTATGGCACTCTATGGATACCACCCTCCTTTCATCACTTCTTCTCTAAAATAAAAATCTAAGGTTCAAGCAGTGCAAGATCACATCGAGCATCAACAACAAGTTCTCCACATATTAAAGGACAACCTGACCATGGCACAAAATTGTATGAAACAATAAGAAGATCAACATCATAGTGAAATAAGTTTTGAAGTAGGGGATTGGGTGTTTTTAAGAGTACAACCATACAAACAAATGTCCCTAAGAAAGATAAGAACGATAATAAATTATCACCAAAGTACTATGGCCCTTATAAGGTGTTGAAAAATATTGGTACTATGGCATACAAATTGGAGTTGCATGCATCTTCATGAGTACACCCAATTTTCCATGTTTCATTCTTAAAGAAGGTTATAGGTGACAAGATCCCAATTCAAACCATATTTCCAGAACTTGACGAGGAAATAAAAATTATATTGGATCCTAAATCCATCACTGACACAAGAATTCTCCAGCTGAGGAATAGATCCATTTCAGAGTATCTCATTAAATGGAGGAAACTATCGGCTGAAGATTCCACTTGGGAAGATGAGTCTTTTATACAAAAGCATCCACAGTTACTCAAGCATTGCGGACAACACTTGTCTCAAGGGGAAGGTCATGTTAAGCCCTAAATAATGGATCATTACCCCTTAATTAGGGCATATTATATTAGTAATGTTATTTTATTTATGTTGGCTTTAGTCCATTAGTTGTAATTATACCTCCTCGTCTCCTATATATACCAAGGAGACATTTTCATTTTGAATCATCTTGTTAGTGTAAATTTATGTGGGCATAAGGAGGTTTCCCCCTTGAAGAGGATTATTATCTGATTTTCTCTCTTTTTAAGGGCGTTGAGTACTTATTATGAGGTTTTTTTATGATATATTGATATTTGGTTCTTAACAGGATCCAACCCCCTAGTTTCTTAGGATACAGAATAAGGGAAGATCGAAATATCCAATTCTCTGGCTACAACTAGAAGGAGGCTACAACCCCCTATGTTCTTCGGCTACAACTAGAAGGTGGCTACAACCACCTTTCCTTGCCCCATCCTGCTACCCTGAAGTAGAAGTAGAATGATGGAACCACTTTCACACTATCACTATGAGATATACCAGTGTAAACCTATACCAATAAATCTGAACCATGCATCAACCTGTACCTCAACTTGTAATCAACCTGTACCATAAACAAGTGCATCAACCATGCACTGACCTGTACCAAACAACCTGTAATCAACCTGTACCATAAACAATTTCATCCAACCATGTACCAAGTATGCACCAATCATGTGTCAACTACTCATCAACTATTACTCATCAATATGTACCAACATCATCAACTATACACCTCATGTATGTGCCAACTCATCAACTACTTATCTCAACCATGTACTCAACATGTACCTCAACCAAAAGACTTCATCAATTTCATCATCGAAATCTGATTTGTAGCTTTGTAATAGACCTGCTGTATATGATCACATTCTTGCAAACCTTACTTAACTTTAACAACAAGAGACTAGCATTTTCATCAAACTTTTCTTTAGTCTCACATGCCTAGTTTTTTATTATTTAACAACCCTAACTTGAAGTAATCATAACTTTGAACCTGTAATGTATAAAGATATGAAACTGATATACAACTTTCTTCAATGTGTTTTATGAAATTCCTCTAGGTGTCACTACTTGGAACCTCTCAGAAAGGAGTTATAGAAAAAATGGCATACTTTGCTGAATTCGGGACTATTCTAGAGAGCGACATTGTAGAGCGTGCCCCACATGAAATATTTGTTGAATTGATATGAAACTATTACAAAACATACTATAGACTATATCCTAACCATCACATTTTGTTTCACTGAATTTGGATCTGTTATGAAGAAGGTATGACGTTTTTACTCGAAACACCTATTTTTGACTAGTTTCATGACAAGCCACAAACCCTATTTTCCATGGAGTGTAACTCCAAAAATAAAATGAACCAGAAGATGAATTTTTTACCACAGATACTTGGATATTTTTTCTCAATGGAATAACAATTTCACAGTCTCAGTCATTATAGAAAAAATGTTATAGCGAAAATGGTGAGATGACCTGTAAATAACATACCTTAGAAAGCACCATCAAAAGAATGTATCCTTCCTTGCATTTTAGCCTTCTTTTCTTCACCTTCCCTCAGAATTTTGGCTTATATATCCTTGGTTACCTCAGACACCTATATATATTCGATATTCTCAAGTGTATCTAAAATGAGAGTGTTGTTGGGTATTCTACCCTACGGACTAATAAGCTAGGGCTCTAAGCTCATACGCAGATCATGACCCTCAAGACTTAACTTTTAACCTTCTACCCGAATCTAAAACCCCCTTTTTTTTCACATGCACACAAGAGAAGAATGAACTAACCTTTTTCGAACGGTTGAAGTAGATCCTCCGTTGAGCTTCTTATCTTCCTGCTGCTGCTGCTCCTTCCAAAAGCTTCCCTGCAATCAAGACAAGACTATGCATGCATGCTACTGATCTATTCTAAGGTTAGAGATAAAAACACAAATCAAATAACATAGATAAGACTCATGTATTCGGGACGGGAAAAGTATCTTTTTATTAACTTCAATATGAATCAACTTACAATGATTTTTGAGGCCGGTCACCGTTCCACGATCCTGATCCTGGGCTCTTCCTCTTCTTTTTGTCCTCCAACTACTGCTTCTTGAGTTTCTCCTAAAACTTGAGGCAAGGCTAAAGGGTTGGGACAAAACTGGCTTGGCAATTTGGTAGAGTTCCTTTGCTATGATTTTCCTCCTTTGAATAGTACCCCTACCCCTTCTTTTATAGGCTAGAAAGAGCTAGGGTTTTTGGCGAACTCTCGTCCATGCATGGCTCGGAGTTCCAGTTAACTGACAAAAAGCCTTGTGTCCCGGTGGAAAATTTCCTGATTTTTTGCTTTGTTAGGTACCCGCGGGCTGTTTTGGGTTAGCCCGCGGATGCCCGCATTCAGTATGAGGATAGCAAGCAGATGCCCGCGCCTAGTGAGAAGTTAGGGCACGGGTTACTTGTTTTAAGTGGTTTTTTGAGGAATTGCTCAGCATGGCTTTGGCTAGGAAGAGGCATGAGTAGGCCTGATGCCAGGTAAGCAGGAATAGTGCAATTTAGGGTTATAATAGATGCCCCCTAATGTGTGAGGTCAG
>ML779239.1:1021034-1043485 GCA_009831015.1 Picea engelmannii | reverse complement strand
GAAAGAGCTAGGGTTTTTGGCGAACTCTCGGCCATGCATGGCTCGGAGTTCCAGTTAACTGACAAAAAGCCTTGTGTCCCGGCGGAAACTTTCCTGATTTTTTGCTTTGTTAGGTACTCGCGGGCTGTTTTGGGTTAGCCCGCAGATGCCCGCGTTCAGTATGAGGACAGCAAGCGGATGCCCGCGCCCAGTGAGAAGTTAGGGCGCGGGTTACTTGTTTTAAGTTGTTTTTTGAGGAATTGCTCAGCATGGCTTTGGCTAGGAAGAGGCATGAGTAGGCTTGATGCCAGGTAAGTAGGAATAGTGCAATTTAGGGTTATAACAGAGAGAGCCTTGCCTCTTATTTATACTCTCCAAGTAGCTTCCTTAAAAACATCTTCTAGGTCACTTAGCCCCACTCTCCTTATTTTAGGGTTAACCCACTTCTAATTTATCCATTCAATTTATTATTGAAATAATTTATTTTGTATTCACTTTGAATTATAATACACTCATTACTTCACTTTATTATTTACCTTTTAAAATCTCTTAAACCACTTTGACTACTTTGACCTTTTGGGGCTTCTAGATGACATATGAGGGTCCTCCAACTTCATAAGGCCATAACTCTCAAACCATGAGAAGTTATGTGACATTACACATACCACCATAAAAGGAATGAGATGTAATATCCATAAATAATAGTATTATCTTAAAATATATCATAACTCATACCATTACCCATCAAACAAACTTGGGTCCATTACCCAAACCCAGGGTCTCCAAATTCTCATGGCCATAACTCTGTAACCATGAGGAGTTACGTGACGTTCCATATACCACTGGAAATGGAATGAAAAGAACTATCCATATAGGATAGTTTCCCTAACAAATTCACTTTCCTTCATCTCATTATTCCACAATTAAGCATGGGTTCTCTTACTCTGCAAAGCGTCTTCCCCTGAGGGATTTCACCATAAGGGGACCACTTTGGAGTTCATCCATATTTACTTCTTATCAACCATGACAAAAAAATAATGAGTCATATTTACATCAAAGAATCTTGGGTCCATTACCCAAAACTTTGTGTTACGGGGCTTTCTTCAAGGGATGACATCAATGACAACCAACCTTAATCAACAATCTCCCCCTTTCGCATTGATGACAACACTCTGATGCAATACTGAAATCATATCACTCATGCTCCCCCTGGAATCATGCCTCTGTCCTCTACATATGATAAATATGCTCCCCTTGGAATCATGCCTTTGTCCTCTGCATCTGATAAATATCTCCCACTTTGTCATCAATGGAAAATGTATCTTTCCATCTGGGGCTACTGCCCCTGACTGAACTGTCCTCTTATGGTTCTTCCTCGTATACATCTAAGACACATAATATAAGAGTTCATAAAGCATTCAAAAAACATTCATTTTGGAGTATAAATAACTCCAAGTCTTTGGCGAAGATATTCAAAGGCTTCCCGTGGAAGTGGTTTTGTAAATATGTATGCCACTTGTTCTTTTGTGCCCACATACTCAACTCTAATGTTCTTTTCTGTAGCCTGTTCCTGTAGAAAGTGATACTTGATTGGAATTTTCTTCATCTTGGAGTGCATCACTAGGTTTTTTTGAGATACTGATGGCGCTTGTATTATCACAATATATTGGAATGGGCTCATCATAATCAACCTGTATATCTGTCAAAGTTTGTTTCATCTAACGAACCTGTGTACGACACGTTGTTGCTGCAATATACTCTGCCTCGTTTGTAGATAGAGATACTGATGATTGTTTCTTGATTAGACATGATACCAAACACTCACCTAAGTAGAATGATGCTCCATTGGTGCTTCATCGGTCATCAATACAACCTTCCCAATCTGCATCTATGTAGGCAATAAGTGATAGATATTTTCCTTTTGGATACCATAATCCAAACTCTTCTGTTCCTTTGAGATATTTGAAGATCCTCTTTGATGCTAATACATGTGCTTCCTTTAGTGCTACTCGAAATCATGCCACTTGTACAACTGCCTGCATTACATCTAGTCTGGATGCTGTCACATATAGTAGGATTCCAATCATTGAATTGCATTGCCTCTGATCTGTAGACTCTGAGTCATCATCTTTTCTCAACTTACAACTGGTTTGCATGGGAGTGATAACTAGTTTGAAATCTTCCATTCCGAACCTCTTTAGCATTTCTTTGATATACTTGGTTTGAGAAATAAAAATTCCTTGATTTCTTTGACGTATCTAAAGTCTTAGAAAGAAGGATAGTTCTCCAAGTAATGACATTTCAAATTCATTCTTCATGTCATTTGCAAATTTCTAGCTTAACCTATCATCATCACTACCAAAGATAATATCATCAACATAAACTTCAATTAATAAAATATTACCTTGACTTACCTTGATGTAGAGTTTGTTGTCTACACTTCCTTTTCTGAACCCTTCCTACTGTAGATACTTATCCAGTCTAGAGTACCATGCTCTAGGAGCATGTTTTAGACCATACAAGGCCTTCTTTAATTTTCACACATAGTCTGTGTTCTCTAACAAATGAAATCCTTCTGGTTGTTCAATGTAGACTTCTTCTTCAATTTCCCCATTTATAAAAGATGATTTTACATCCATATGATATACTTTAACATTTTTGGAGCATGCATAAGCTAAAAGAAAACAGATTGCTTCCATTCTAGAACCTGGGGAAAATGTCTCTTCAAAGTCGATTCCTTCAATTTGTGCATATCCTTTACATACCAATCTATCTTTGTTCCTTGTAACTTGTCCATATTCATTCAATTTATTCATGAAAAACCATTTTGTGCCAATCACATTCTTATTCTTTGGTCTTGGAACCAGTTCCCAAGTGTCATTTTTCTCTATTTGATCCAGTTCTTCATCCATGGACTTATTTCAAAGTTCATCCTTGTTGGCTTCCTCAAAATACTTTGGTTCAATTGTATATAAGAGTGCTAGGTGTGTTTGTTCTGATGAATGGATTTTTCTTCTAGTCTCAACCCCTGCATATTTGTTTCTAATAATCTGATCTCAAGGATGATTCTTCTATACTCATTTGCTAGGTGTCTTTAGGGACACTTGTTGAACTTTCTCTTCTGTTTCTGTTGGATTCTCTTCATATTCCTCTTCTACTTCCTTTTCATCTTCTGCTTCTTCTTTGAAAGGCTATTCCATTGATCCATTTTCTTCTTCCTTTGATTCTGTTCTTCCTGTTTCATTAATTATTACATTTATTCTTTCCACAATTTTGTTCAATCTCATATTGTAACACTTGTATGCTTTCCTTTTACTTGAGTAACCAACAAGTACTCCTTTGTCCACATGAGAGTCAAACTTTCCCATTCTTCCATCTTCTCTTTTGATGTAGCATTTGCCTCCAAAAAATCTGAAGTGCTTCACATTTGTTGGTCTTCCTTTCCATAGCTCGTAGGTAGTTTTGTTAGTGTTGTTTTTGAGCATTACTCTATTTTGAATGTGAACTATTGTATGCACTGCCTATTTCCAAAAAATATATTTCAGTTTGTAATTAGCATTGTTTGAGCCATTACCTGTGTAATTATCATCCATTACGATAATGTTCCTTTGTCTCTGAACCAATCTATGAATCCATGCTCTCATCCACTATCATATATCTATCCAAACCTACTAAGTGTTCTTACAAACCCATATCTGTCCATACTGTCCAAGACTCTACTTGTGCAACTTTCCATAATGCTAACCCATTTATCATTATACTATCAAACTGTACTTATGCTAACTGATTGCTTTGAATCTGTCTTCTCAAACAATGCAAGCTGCTCTAAGGATGGTTCTTTGGTCTATCACAACTATCGCATAAACTCCCTCTGTCTAATATTCATATTACTTGGGAGTCTCTAAGCCAGATGGCTCAGAACAATTCCTTCTCTGATGTGTATTCATCATCATCTTCATTGGTAGATTCATAATCATCTTCATGGCTAGATTCATTATCTCTATGAGCTATGACTTCTTTCTTTCTGTCTATGGATTCATCTTTCACTACAATGCCTGAAAGTACGATCTCTTGAACTTGTTCCTTATTTACTTGCCCTTCATTTATTTTAGTTATTTTCCAAACCTTTATGTATCTGACATCTTTCTTTTTCTCTGTAGAATTTTCTTCATCTCATTTTATTGCCAATATTGCGATCTCTGGTACCTAGTATTTGTTCACCCGTTCTTCTTGTTTTCTTATCCATACTTTTTTATATTTTATATCAGTATTCTCTTTCATGGAAGTATCGATCATGCTTCTACAATCACTGGCTATGTGTCCATAATTATGACATTTGTAACACTGAATGTTACGTGTGGCCACATAGGAAATTCTTTCTTGAACATTTCTTTTATAATCCTTGCAATATGCAACCTTACGTCCAAAATTAGTACAGTAAAAAAAATGACCATAAAATAAATTTGTATAATTGGGAGTGAATGATCTTCATTGTGGCGTAGTCCTTCTGAATTTTTGTCTTGACTGATCATGATCATGATTGGATCTTCTTTGTGGATTGAACGTGGATGGTCCCCTTGAAGATGTATCTTTAATAGTTTTCTTAGATTCTCGTTGACCGTGATTCCTTCCTTTGAGTACTTCTGCATAACTCTTTCTATTTTCTTCATTCTTCTTTTCTAGCAACTTAAAGTGCTTGTCTTCATTCTCTATAACTAATGTGGATGTTTCTGTCTCTTCAACGTTCGTGTTGATCTTGGCGATTTTACTTCTCAATGTGAAAACTTCTTCTTCAAGCTTCTCAACCTCTTATTCTTTCTTCATTATCCGAGACTTCATGACTTATTTTGTTGTTTTCTCTTCTTTAAGATGAATTTTTAATGTGATTATTTCCTCTTCAAGTCCTTTCTCTTCTTGACCAAACTCTGCCTCAAGATGGTTTAGATCATTATTTATTTCCTTAAGATGATCTGTCAATATCTTCTCTCTCATTTCTACTTCTTCCTTCTGTGCTGCTATGTTGGTTTCCAAACACTACTTTTGATCTTCAAGATTTTCTTCGATCTTTATGGATTCTTCTAGCTGAGTTATTAAGTTCGTGATGACCTATTGGGATTCTTCAAAAATGTGAACACTTTCCTTTTGTTTTGTCAATTCTTTCTTGAGTGAATTGTTTTCTTCTCTTAGTTCATCTAAAGCACTAATCAATTCTTCTTCATAATTGTCTTCCTTTTCAATTATTTTTCCTGTCTCATTTCCTTCATGGCATTCTATTTTAAGATGTCCACGTTTTTCACAATTAACACAAAACAACATACCTCTAGTGATTATGTACTCTTCATCTTCTTGACATGGTGAACATAATTTTTCTTGATTTGTTTCTGCATCTTCTTTGACATTTTTTGAATCTGTGATGGGTGAAAAATATATGTCATGTAACTTATCCCAAATTTCTTTTGCTGATGAACATTTACCAACCTGTTCTCTTACCGGATTAGGTAATCCTTCCCAAATGAAATCCATTGCTATTTTGTTATTTTTCCTCAATTCCTTCTTAGCTGCAGTCTTTTCCATTTCTGGACTATCATATCCTGTAACAACTGATATCCAAATATCATGTCCCTGTGCTTGTAAAAATGATTCCGTCCTTATGCTCCACATCTCATACTTAAAACCATTCTAAACATTAAACATTAGTACTCCATTCTCAGAATAATCCATGATCTTCTTCCAGTGTTTAATTTGTTTCCTTAAGGAACCCGCTCTGATACCAATTGTTGGATTACTGAGAGGGGGGGTGAACCAATAATAGAGAAATTTAATCCTTTTTAACCATATAATTCAAGTGTTATATCAAGGAATAATTATCATCCAATAACTGTAGAGTAAATAAGAAATGAAGAAATGAACAATCATACACATACATAGTACACCAATGTTTTATGTGGAAACCCAAATCGGGAGAAAACCACATAATTCTTTTTCTTATATGTCTTGAAGAATTACATTCATTGGAAGCACCAAATTCCTTTGTTATCTAGCTACAACTGGAAGGAGGCTCCAACCTCCTAGTTTCTCAGGTTACAACCTGAGGGAAGCTCCAACTCCCCAATTCTCTGGCTACAACCAGAAGGAGGCTACAACCCCCTATGTTCTCTGGCTATAACTGGAAGGTGGCTACAACCACATGTCCTTGCCCCATCCTGCCACCCTGAAGTAGAAGTAGAATGATGGAACCACTGTTACACTATCATTATGAGATATACCACTATAAAACTATACCAATAAATTTGAACCATGCATCAACCATGCATCAACCTGTACCTCAACCTGTAATCAACCTGTACCATAAACAAGTGCATCAACCATGCACCAACCTATACCAAACAACCTGTAATCAACCTGTACCATAAACAAGTGCATCCAAACATGTACCAAGTATGTACCAATCATGTTTCAACTACTCATCAACTATTACTCATCAATATGTACCAACATCATCGACTATACACCTCATGTATGTGCCAACTCATCAACTACTTGTCTCAACCATGTACTCAACATGTACCTCAACCAAAAGCCCTCATCAATTTCATCAACCAAATATGATTTGTAGCTCTATAATATACCTGGTGTATATAATCAAATTCTTGCAAACCTTACTTAACTTTAACAACAAGAGACTAGAATTTTCATCAAACTTTTCTTTAGTCTCACATGCCTAGTTTTGGATTAGTCAACAACCCTAACTTGAAGTAATCATAACCTTGAACCTGTAATGTATAAATATATGAAACTGATACACAATGTTCTTCAATTTGTTTTATGAAATTCCTCTAGGTTTCACTACTTGGAACCTCTCAAAAAATGAGTTATAGCAAAAATGTCACACCTTGCTAAATTCTGGATTATTCTAGAGAGCGACCTTGTAGAGCCTACCCCGCACGAAATATTTTTTGAATTGATATGAAAATGTTACAAAGAATATTAAAGAATATAACCTAACCAAAACATTTGGTTTCACTGAATTTGGATCTATTATGAAGAAGTTATGAAATTTTTAACCGAAACACCTGTTTTTGACTAGTTTTAGGACTAGCCACAAAGCCTAGTTCCCACAGAGTGTAACTCCAAAAATACAACGACCCACAAGATGAATTTTTTACCACAAATACTTGGATATGTTTTCTCAATAGAATATAAATTTCATGGTCTGGATCATTATAGAAAAAAAATTATAGCGAAAATTGTGAGATGCCCTGTAAATAACATACCTTAGAAAGAATCATCAAAAGAATTTATCCTTGCATTTTGGCCTTCTTTTCTTCACCTTCCCTCAAAATTTCATATTAGATATCCTTGGTTATCTCATACACCTATAGATATTCAATATTCTCAAGTGTATCTAAAATTATAGAGCCTTGCCTCTTATTTATACTCTCCAAGTAGCTTCCTTAAAAACATCTTCTAGGTCACTTGGCCCCACTTTCCTTATTTTAGGGTTAACCCACTTCTAATTTATCCATTAAATTTATTATGGAAATAATTTATTTTTTATTCACTTTGAATTATAATACACCCATTAATTCACTTTATTATTTAACTTTTAAAATATCTTAAACCACTTTGACTACTTTGACCTTTTGTGGCTTCTAGATGACATATGAGGGTCCTCCAACTTCGTGAGTCCATAACTCTCAAATCGTGAGGAGTTATGTGACATTCCACATACCACCATAAATGGCATGACATGTACTATCCATATAGAATATTATTATCTGAAAATATATCATAACTCATACCATTACCCATCAAATAAACTTGGTTCGATTACCCAAACCTGAGGTCTCCAACTTCTCATGGCCATAACTCTCCAACCGTGAGGAGTTATGTGACGTTCCACATACGCCTGGAAATGGCATGAAAAACACTATACATATAGGATAGTTTCCCTAACAAATTAATCATGGGTTCTCTTACTCCGCAAAGTGTCTTCCCATGAGGGATTTCACCGTAAGGGGACCACTTTGGAGTTCATCCATATTTACTTCTTATCAACCATGAAAAAACAATAATGAGTCTTATTTACATAAAAAAATATTAGGTCCAATACCCAAACCTTTGTGCTACGGGGCTGTCTTCAAGGTTTGACATCAATGACAACCAACCTTAGTCAACAAATTTCCCACTAGGTTAAAGCATGTCCCTCTAACTTCAATCTAGCAAATGAAATTTTTTTCTCTTCATATATATGATGAATGCTAAAATAAACTTCTAGTTGTTGTAACCAATGATTCAATTTTAATGCATTGATCTCACCTTGTTATGAATTTATGTCCACTTTCATTTCCATCTTGAATAAGGGATATAAAGGGTTAATGATGCTCGGACTTAATTTCTCTTTCTTGGGTTCTTTCCATGACTCCTTTCCTTGATCTTCCTAATCTACCAATTTCCCCTCTGATTTGATCTTTTAGCTACAACCTCCATCATATTTGAACAATATGATATTTCATGCTAGATCCACCATGAGGAGGTTCATATTACAATTGATATTGGCTACCTATGCTTCTATCCTCTTAAATCTCTCTTTTGTTGGATCTCAAGGGTTGTTACAAATAGACTCATATGCCATGGCTGGGGTTTATGTGACTTCTCTTTAAGATGAATCCTAGATCCTACAACTTCCCATAAATAATCAAAAGAAAACATGCTCTAATATGAATATTATTTATAAATTTCCATGGATATTCCAATGGAACAGTTCGTCACAATAAATCTGATAAATAAAACTAGAATTTACACTATGAAGGTTAAATTCCTTTAGATTCAAAAATATTTGGTTATTGATTTTTTGCTTATGCATGAAATAGATAAAATGTGGAAAATAGACAAAAATAAAACACAATCACACACAATCCACAAAATGACACAAATATTTTCTCTAGGAAACCCTTACGGTAGAAAACCTAACTATAAGTTGAGGTTTCTCTACTCTCTTTTCTCTAGTATGGAAATAATGCAAGTACAAAGGATAAGACACTCTCTATGGAGTTACTTGAGACCTATGGCACATTAGGATACTACAAAACATTCTAATTTCCCACTCCCTATTGTTCTTCTATGCTATGGAACAAAATATAATAACATAGAATGGAACCCCTTCTCCTCCTAGTGGCTCGTTATTTAACATACCCTAATAGCCATATAGGGGTATGGTTTTGACTTCCTCAATGCTCAATTGTGATAAGGTTTGGACCTTCTAAAATGTTCTAGAGAATCCAATACGTGGATATCCCTTCATGTTTAAGTAATGGGGGATGGGGGAAGATGTGACATCCACTCGCACCATGGTGACCAATATGGTAGGTAAACTTGTGGGAGGCATAACTTTTGCATACGAAATTTGATTAAAGAAATTATTGCACCATTGGAAATATATTGGTGTGTATAAGATAGATTAATTTTTCATAGTAATATTTGAACCATAAAAAAGTGTTGTTTGATGCCTCAAAATGTCTTCGAAATATTTTAGATGGTTTTTTTGATCCAAATTTCCAAATTTGGACCAACTGCCAAAATGGCCTTGCAAGTTGATTCCTCCAATATTTCCACCTATAAAGTACTAATATAGATGAAAAATAATATAATTATCCATTATGAATCAAATTCACTCAAAAATTTGGGGATTTCACTTGGGTTTTTATCGTTTTTTCTACAAATTTGACACATATGAAACTCTAAGATGATGAATTTGTCAAATTCATGTTGATATCTGGCCCATAAAATTCTGATGTGGAGCCAAAAGCTATGATACGACCCTGTAACACACCCAAACCCCAATTCAGGTCAGAGTATTGCTAAAACAACCCAATAACAATCATGATACCAGTTTTAGACGTGAGAATAACACACATCATGACATTCAAGATTATCCAATTGTCCATACTAGTTAAAAATGTAAATGCAATTACTTTAAATTAACACAACAACATGTAAACACATAAAATAACATTAAACCACATAAATAGTGATTTGAATGCATCATTATGTTCACAACAAGCAATAATAATGAAAAAAACTCAGAGTAAAACACAAAGAAATTATATCAACATTTAACATAAATAAATGTAGGAAGTAAGAACAATTATCTTAGTAAATATGCAACCCACTACAGAGGATTGATGTTCATCCCAACCATAGACTTATTGTTTCAGTTATAAATAACAATTCACCCTTGATATAGGGCTATGAATCTACATGATATGGTGGTACCTAAGGTTGGCTATTATCCCCTCTTAGTAACTAACTCCTATTTCTAGTTCCAATCCAGTAGATCTCTTTTCCCTCAACCTACAAAACCCAAGGAATTATATCCCCTTCTCTATAATACATTCCCTCAGGTTATCCCACTTTCCTCTCTAGGCTTCATCATAGATTAGATAATAAATATATCAACTAGGGACTCTAGGAATATACAACTGCACCATGAATTCACACAACAATTTTTTTTTTCTCTCTTAATAGTCTCTTGAACATGTAATTAATCCAAAGCCCACTACCTCTCTTCCCATGAAATTATAGCTCCAAAAAAGATACCATACATGCCCACTATAACACTTCAAACTATCTTTTTGTCCAAAAATAGGCCTATAAATACTATCCTCCTTCCCCATATGAGTTTCCTTCTTCTCACATGCTTCCTTGACTCACACCCTTTGCAAGGTTTCTTGTACTTAGTGTTGATGTTTGGAGAACATTGGGAATAAATTATTCCATATATATATATATATATATATATATATATATATGACATGATATTTATAATACAAAGTATAAATATATAATACAAAGTATAAATATATAATACATAAGAAGTTATTTATTATTCAAGGGACACATCCTTTCATGGATGGTCACCATATGTTCTCTATAAATGAAACACTCATCATTGTAGTAATATATTCATATACAATATTATCTGATTTAAAAAAATCAACATGGTATCAGAGCAGGACTAGGCTTGACTTCCTCACGTCGGGAGATCCTGGGTAAATGAAAGGGAAATGGAATCCTAAGTTATCTTAGGTTCTACTGAATCTATGAAATAACAACTTCAACATATGATCAGGGGGATGAACTCAGATGGGGATGGGTACATCAATGTCCAGGAATTCTTTGAGTTGAATATTAAGGACATCATGGATGTCATGTACGAGCACATGAATCAATATGTAATTATAGAAACTTAAAGTAGATTGAAAATTTTCATACATTGTCACTTAGCAAGGTGGAAACTCGTACTTACATTTCATTTGGAGTCTAATGATAATGTTAGCACTAATATTTTCATGATCAAATTTTGGTCTTAAAAATTCATATTTTTCTTATATAAAGATAATAAGGTCTTATTATCATATTTTTTTCCATATTAAGGTTATATGAGGGGTTTTAAAGTCTAAAACTAATATTTTGAAAAGGGTGCTATAGGAAGTTCTTGCGATTTTCCTATGCAGAAAAAGTGCATTGGCGCTACAGGAAGTTCCTCTAGCGCAACCTATTTTTAGGAAAATGACACTGTTTTGGAGGATGATTATGAGACCAAAAACCTATTCATCCTATTTAATTGTTGAGGTGATTTGGAGATCAATCAATTAATATCATAGGGAAGGACAAATCATTTTCCAAGTGGAGCTTGATTAGTTAAAGACCTATTCTAGCGTAAAACTGTTGTCTAGAAATTAGGGTTTGTTGTCATTATCCAATGCTCCTATTTTTTAGGTATATCACATCCTTTAAATTTTGACTCATATATATTTAAAAAACCTTGTTACTTTATAATGAAGGTCTAATTACCGATGGATAATATTTTGTGAACACATCATCACGTTGACGTTATTTTTAGCAAGAAGTTACCATAAATTTTGGAATTTTCCTGTTTTGGTCATCAAATTTTGGCATGGATTTAAAGCATATGGTGATCAATATCAGTAAAATGAAACAATATTTTATAAATAATAATCTCATATAAAAAAATCTCTTTCCCTTTTTACATAGGTGTCATGGTTTGGGAGATTCGAATGAATCTTTACAACTCATTTTTTAGATTCATAAATTCAGGAATTTTCCTGTTTCAGTCATTATTTTTTGGAAAAGATATCGGGCAGTTGGAAGCTTATTTTGAAAAGTGAAAGAGGTTTTTTTAAACAATGGAATCATATACAAAAAAATCTTTCATTTTTTACATAGGTTTCATGGTTTGAGATATTCAAATGAATATTTACGACTCAAATTTTAGGTTTAGAATTTTCCTGTTTTAGTCATTATTTTTGGGAACAGATGTCGGGAAGATGGAAGGTTATTTTTTAAAAGTGAAATAAGTTTTTATAAATAAAGTAATCATATAAAAAAAACCTCTCTTTTAGTTTACACAGATATCATGGTTTGGGAGAAACATGTGGATCTCTGAGCATCATTTTTCCAGAATTTCGACAATTTATTTTTCCTAAAAATTGCCTAGCTACCTCATCATTTTGAATTTGGGATGGAGGTTTTTGGATACATTTTTATTGTATTTTGAGAAGAATGTAATCTATTTATAAAAGAGAGGATGAGATATCCATATTTTGGATTTCATTGTAAAACTTTCAAGAGCTAATTTTTTCTTATATTTTCTTATGTAAAGATATCAACTACTTATGAAGCCAATGGTTAGTGTGTGTTTATATACTTTGTTTATCATCTCTTTTACTTAATATTGAAAATATTTTTCTATTTTATGATACATGTTTGCAAATATGTTTTGAGAAGGTTTCTTTATAGGATATATTGCAATCTTTTCCATATAAATGTTTAATCCCTTTGAATCTTATTTGGAAATGATTTCTGAGTAATGATTCATTCTTCTACTGAGTAAAGGCATTAAAGAATATGTTTCTCTTTGGTGAATTTATCAATTTTTATTCCACAATTGTTAAATACCATATCAATTATCTTATTTCAGTAATCAGAGGTTTTATTTACCTAGTTTGTTGCACATAGGAAAGTGATTTAAATAGTTCAAATCATAAGCGTCATTGAAACCAAATGTGTGATCATTCCACCTTCATAAACTTATTGAGAATTATGAAACAAGATGTTCTAGGCTTGACTCAATAGAAGTATTGAGTCAACTTCTAGTGCTAACATCTTTTTCCACCTTTTCCATGGATATGAAATGAAGTGATATTCCCCGGGAGAATGACAACAAATAGATCTATTGTTTGATGGTGAACAAACAATAGACACATGGTTCTTACTGCATCTTTCACTTGGCGACTGCATGAAAGATGAGTCCACAATTGATTCCACTGATCCAAAAATTAAAAATCCATGGAATCTATACTAGCTACAAGGTATGGATTCTGTTCTTTTTCTCATTTACCTAGATTTCCAAATCTTTTACCTGATAGAGAAGCATGTGAATACTTCCTTCCGAGGTTTAAGGGGAATGAATATGACCATCCTCCTGAGAACATATTTGATTTTCATGAGTACATGCATACGCTGAGTATTTATCATCTATATGTTATTATCAAAATGTTCATGAACTCCTTGGAAGGGAAAGCCTATGAGTGATGTAAATCCCTCCCTGTTGCTAGTATTGATTCATTGAGTGATTTTCATGTTTCATTTTACTCTCATTACAAAGCAATGTATTCAACTGAGTTTTTGTTTGAAAATTGTTGTGAATTATTTAAATAGAGTCTTCATTGGGAATATTGTGCTTGTAATACTGAACATGAAATGTGAATCGATGGTCAGGTTGCTAATTTTGATCAAATTCAAGAAGACGCATTTGCTCTTCCTTACCTGTCACTAAGGATGAAGATTTTATTGAGCATATTCATGCCCTTGGCTATAATCAAGCTAATGATTTTCATGAAATATTTCAAGGAGGATATGAGAAGCATAATTTTAGTAATGAATCATCATTTACACAGTAGCAAAATTATCCTCTTAACTAGGTGAAAGAATTTAATCTCATCTATTTGCAGTTGTGATTACATGGTTTTTGTGGAATTTTTATTGTTCATGACATACTCTCTTCATGTCCTCTTACTTAGATGCAAACAAGTATTACATTTCATCAATCATATGTTTTTATGAATTCAGTGGAAAGTTGATTCCACTTGATCAAGAAAAATTTCAGTTGATTGGAGTAGGAGTGTGCGTAAATAAGCTTGCAATGCAAGTATTTGATTTTTAGTTTGAGTACATTTAGTTTATATTTGGTTTGCAGCAGTATGTTTTCGTTTTAGAATAAGTTGCATAAGTTTGGAATGATATGAATGAATCCATATTCTAATGGATGAAGGCACATGTCTTCTTGTTCGTGGAAGTTTGTAGGGAGCATGCCATCCCTCGTGGAGCCAATGTTAGCACTAATATTTTCATGATCAAATTTTGGTCTTAAAAATTCATATTTTTCTTATATAAAGATAATAAGGTCTTCTTACCATATTTTTGTCGATATTAAGGTCATATGATGGGTTTTAAATTCTAAAACTAAGATTTTGAAAAGGGCACTACAGGAAGTTCCTGCAAGTTTCCTATGCAGAAAAAGTGCATTGGCGCTACAAGAAGTTCCTGTAGCGCAACTTGTTTTTAGGTAAATTACACGGTTTTGGAAGATGATTACCTATTGAACCTATTTAATTGCTAATTTGATTTGGAGATCAATAAATTAGGATCATAAGGAAGGAAAACTGATTATCCAAGTGGAGCTTTATTAGTTAAAGACTTAATCTAGTGTAAAATTGTTGCCTAGAAATTAGGGTTTGTTGTCACTATCCAACAGTTCAATTTTTTAGGGATACCACATCATTAAAATTTTAACTCATATATATTTCAAACAACTTGGTACCTGATAAAGAAGTTTTAATTCTTTATGGAGAATATTTTTGGAACACATCATCACATTGACCTTATTTTTAGCAATAAGTTACCATAGATTTTGGAATTTTCTTGTTTTAGTCATCACCTTTTGGCATGGATTTCGAGTAGATGGTGATAAATATAAGTAAAATTAAAAAGAGTATTTTATCAATAATAATATCATATACAAAAACCTTTTTCATTTTTTACATAGGTTTCATGGTTTGGGAGATTCGAATGAATCTTTAGAACTCATTTTTCAGATTCAAAAATTCAAGATTTTTCCTCTTTTAGTCATTATTGTTTGGAATAGATATCGGGCAGCTGGAAGGTTATTTTTGAAAAGTGAAAGACGTTTTTATCAATAAAGGACTTATATACAAAAAAATCTTTCATGTTTTACATAGGTGTCATGGTTTGGGATATTATAATGAATCTTTACAACTCATTTTTCAAGTTCACAAATTCAAGAATTTTCCTATTTTAGTCATTATTTTTGGGAACATATCTTGGAAAGATGGAAGGTTATTTTTTAAAAGTGAAAAAGTTTTTTCTCAATAACTGACTCATATATAAAAAAATATCTCATATTTTACACAGGTATCATGCTTTGGGAGAAACAAGTGGATCTTTGAGCATCATTTTTCTAGAATTTTGACAGTTTATTTTTCCTAAAACTTGCCTAGCCACCTCATCATTTTGAATTTGGGATTGAGGTTTTTGGATCCATTTTTCTTGGATATTGAGAAGAATATAATCTATTTATAAAATGTAGGAGGATAGATCCCTATTTTGGATTTCATTTTAAAAATTTCAAGAGATAATTTTTGCTTATATTTTCTTATGTAAAGATATCAATTTCTTATGAAGCCAATGGTTAGTGTGTGTTTCTATTCTCTATTTATCATATATTTTACTTAATATTGAACATATTTTTTTGTTTTATGATACATGAATGCAAATATATGTTGAGAGGGTTTCTTTATAGGATATATTGCAATCTTTGGCACATAAATGTTTAATCCCTTTGAATCTTATTTGGAAAGGGTTTCGTAGTAATAATTCATTCTTCTACTGAGTAAAGGCATTAAAGAACATGTTACTCTTTGGTGAATTTATCAGTTTTTGTTCCAAAACTCTTCCATACCATAACACTTATCTTATTTCACTGATCAGAGGCTTTATTTACATGGTTTGTTGTACATAGGAAAGTGGTTTAAATAGCTCAAATCATAATCCTCATTGAAACCAAATGTGTGATCTTTCCACCTTCATAAACTTATTGAGCATTTTGAAACAATATGTGCTAGGATTGACTCAATAATAGTATTGAGTTGAATTCTAGTGCTCACAAATAACATGGTTACATTATAAAACTCAAATGGAGAAATGTTCGACGTGGATAATGTTGTGGAATTCATGTCAAAATTTGTCAGAATGAGGCATTCATGTATAAATTCATCAAGATGATGATTGAGAATGAGGGTGTGAAGACTAACACAACCATTCATGTGTGAGATATTTCAAGAAACATTTTGAAAATGGTTATCAAATATTATGAATACCATTATTCCTAGATGCAATATCTCTCGATACGGTGAAAATATGAGATACTGAGGTTGTGAAATCTCAGATCGATAATTCACCCACGCATTTCACACTTAAAATGGTTTCCCACTACCTTGATATATACGACTTACTGTAATTGACATGTCATACTATTGTTGACATGACTAACAGGAAAACCCTTGAAGAGATTAACCAAATTTTTCAAAATTGAGAATGATTTATCTCTTGAAGAGGAGACAATGATCAAGCGAGAATATCAATGGGCGATGAGTGAGACTCAATCGTTGGACCATGCAGCTTGACAATAAAAATAATCACCATAATATTGATACTGATTTATTTCTGTTGCACTAAGAAGTAAAATATTGGGTGATGACATGATAGGAGGTATATTTTCCTCCCAGGTTCCCATTTTGTTTAGAACCATGGGATGAAAAGAAGATCCTTCAAATCTTTTGGAAACCCACATAATTTGTTTGTTAATTTGTGCGGGACCTGTTGGCTACGCAATTAACCTGTGGCTTGAGAAACCGTGACTCAGGGGCATCTAAGCCGTCAAAATCACCCCGGGATCGCACCCGGCCTGAGCCACACCAACCCTTAACATGGTTGGATTTTTTTGTCCCCGCAGGTTTCGAACCAATCACTTTAACATCACGGAGTGGATTAACAACACACTCCGTCACCGACTGTCCTACACCTCGGGGACTGGAAACCCACATAATTTGATTTGTTTGGTATTTATGTATAAATAATTATTAATGATCATGAACCGACCTGTTCCCACTGTATTTCCATCTTATCTCCAACAATATATAAAATTTTCACTCACTGATCTCATCATCGATGACAGAGCTCCTCAGATTAAAAAATAGATATATATACTCATTATTAAATATATTTTTATTTTAAGGATATCACCTCTTGTTTTTGTTTTGTTATATTCACGGGCCTAGGCTATGGGGTATTTCTGTGGAAATACTGCTTCAAGGCTTGAATGTGTTGATCACATGAATCTTGTGTCAATGTGTTGTTGTGGTGGTTACCATGATGTTATGTTCTTTGTAAAGTGGAAATATTGTCAAGAGAGTTTAGTGAGGCATGATTATGGTATTGAGGGAACATTAGTTATTTCCAAGAGTGATAAGCAACAATGGAGTATAAAGTGCTCATATAATTGAGGGAAAATCACTGGTGACTTCCAAGTGGATCTACAAGATCAATCATGCAACAAACGACAACATCAAAAAGTATGAAGCAAGCTGCAAGGATACACATATTCTAATTGGGCAGGGAGTGAAAGGGACATAAAGCATACTTCTGGTGTATATTTAAGTTTGGGCTAGAAGGAACATAACTTTGTTGCACTCAAAACTAGAGAGGCAGAGTATATTGTAGCTTGTGATGCATGTACGGAAGCCGTATGGCTCTGTTAGATGGTTTCTGGACTGTCTGATCATGTGCTGGGATCAACCATGATATTATGTGATAATCAAAGTTGTGTAAATCTTTGAGAGAACTATGTGATCCATGACAAGTTGAAGCACATTGAGATCAAGTATTATTACATTGGTGATCGATTCTAGAAGGGAGAATTAAAATCTAGTATATCTCCATCGATGAGAGGATATCAAATATTCTAATGAAGCCCTTGTCCAAAGGGAAGTTTGTATAATTCAAGGAAAATTTGGGACTTATGGATATTGCTCCTTTGGTTGAGAAGGAGCTCTGATATGTATCATGCTAGTACAACTTAGATATGATGCTTTTGCATCATTCTAGTTCAACTTAGATATGATACAGATGTTCAGAGTCACATCATGCTATTACAACTTATATATGATGCATTAGCATCATGATATTACAGATTAGAGATGATGCAGTTTCCTAACTCACATCATGCTAGTACAACTTAGATATGATGCAATACCATCATGCTAGTACAACTTAGAGATGATGCAGTTTCTTGACTCACATCATGTTAATACAACTTAGATATGTTGCAATAGAATCATGCTAGTAAAACTTAGAGATGATGTGGAGGCACTGATCTACATCATGCTATTACAACTTAGATATGATGCAAAAGCATCATGCTAGTACACCTTAGAGATGATGTAGATGATACTCCACATCATGCTATTACAACTTAGATATGATGCATTCACATAATTCTAATACGACTTAGAGATGATAAAGTGGATGATATGACTTGATGTGAACCATGCTAGATGAATTAGGCTCAGATATGATGTAGTTGATGATATTTCATGATATATTTGATGTAAATTTTTCATTGGATAAAATTGATCAACTTGAATACATTTAGTTGGTTGTTATGAATACCTCCCTAGTTAAGAGGAAGTGTGGAATTTTTGTAACTATAATTGGTCTTTATAATGTATATATTCGAAAAAGAATATTCTAGAAAATAATATGTGTACTTGTAAAAGATGGCCCTACCTGTGGCATAGATGGTGACCTGATCATGAAGAATGGTCCTTGTAGTCATGTGACACTCCATTGAGTGAGTGACAATTACGAGAAAAATGCATAGTCATGAGACTATGGTGGAGACTGTGTGTCTCTCAACAATAGTTATGTGCTACTACGATAGTTGTGTACCACTAGCAGAGACTCTGTGTCTTTGGATAGTAGTTGTGTGCTACTACAGTGGTTATGTACCACTAGTAGTGATTGTCTGTCACTAGATAGTAGTTGTTTTATACTACGGTGGTTGTGTACCACTCATGGAGAATGTGTGTCTCTGGTTAGTAGTTGTGTACTACTACATTGGTTGTGTACCATTGGCAGTGACTGTGTGTCACTAGACAATAGTTGTGTGCTACTAGTAGTGGTTCTGTACCACTGGACAATAGTTGTGTACTAGTATGGATCAACACAGTCGTGTTCTATTGGATGACATTGTAGTAGTTGTTTGCTACTAGTTGATTTCCATGGAGACTACTATATCACTTGGAAGCAGTTGTGTGATACTACTTGATCACAGAGACTGTGACAAATGATTTGAGCTATTGATGGTATGGTAGTATATGTGTGCTACTAGTTGATTGTAGACCAGTCAATGGACTACTAGATGAAGACATCATGGAAAGATACCTTCCTAGTTAAGAGGGAGAATTGATATTTGAGGCAACAAACGAGAGACATTCTCCATAGAGGGTCATGTGTGGACTACCAGGGGGGAATTTCAACTTCATCTTGACATGCCTCAGATGGTCAGATGAAGGAAACAAGACATTGTTTTCATGAGGAAACCTATATATGTCTTGGGGGATATTGGTTCCATGAGGAAACCTCGATGTGTCCTAGAAAATACATTGTTTCCATGAGGAAACCTTGATATGTCTTAGAAATGTGCTCCATGAGGGAACCACAAGATGTCTAGTATGGACACAACTCATGAGTGAGATGAGACATTGGTTTCATGAGGGAACCTTGATATGTCAAGTATGGTCCAAGATGACGTAGCTTGATTATCCCCAAGGGACTGACCACCCCTTGTAGGATGATATAGCTCAAGTCTTGTGGATACCATCTACATGACGTGTATAAACACAAGTGAATGTCCCTAGTAAGCATAGAGTGAACCTTCTCTTATATTTGGATGCATACCAATGGAGATATGATACATTCATAACAAGGGTGTACTTTTGATAAATGTTCCCAAGCGTAGTCCTTCCTTGATCATTAAAATGAGTGATATGGACTAGAGGTGCTTGAGCTTCTTTTCATGTATCAAATGGAATTGGGATGGAATTCACTCATCGGGGTGTACCTATGGTAAATGGCCTTGGTGTGATATTTTTCCTTAGTCATGGTGATTTCACTTGGAATGATAAAGACTTAAATATGCTAGATTCTTTCACATGAGAAACCAGAGTGAGCCTGTGATCAGGGGATCAAATTTTGCTCAAAAATTCAAAGTTCTCGGAATTGCTTCAAATTGAGCGAGAGCATAGGCCTCGTCGTTGCAAACCCAACACAACTTGTTTGGGTTCAAATGGATGTAAGGAGAGAGAGATATCACGATCTGTCTGAATCATCAAACAAGTAAAAAAGGACGCTAATTGTCCAGTCCGTACAGGCTGACGTGGCAGGGGCTGTACGATGATGTGGCAGAGACCGTACGTCCATATGCTGATGTGGAATGTGAGGGTGTGGTAGTTTTTGATTGGCCGATGTTGTTGAATTATGATGTGACACGTGGCATCATTTTGGTTAATGGTGTTGTGCCACATGGCCCAGTCATGGGCTTCCACGTGGCACCTCGTTATTGGCTATGGTTTTTTGTTTAAAATTGTATGGAGTCCATGGGGGTTGAACCCCAAACCTCCCCTATGGCTCTGCGCTTTGGTAGTGTGTGGGATACCACTAGTCCACACGGTGGTGCTTGTTTAAACTATGGGTTTAATTACATTTGAATTGCATTGGAATGAGATTTGGGGCATGTCCGGGCTGGGGCATAGCCCCAACCCCGGTTGCATGTATTGATATATATGACCACCACTTTATACATGGAGCACACGACTTTTTAAAACATATTCAAATTTCGCGGTCTTGTGAATCATACCATATGACCATGTGTATTGCGCGGAGGTGGTTACAAACACCATAGCTCCGGTCGTATGTTATATCATATGACTTGAACGGTTGGCGCGTGCATTTTGGTTTTAATTTGTGGATTGAACGGTTTTCCCGCCATTTGTCATTGTTCTATTCGTTGGGAAATAGATCCCTTTTATATTTGCACGAGGTCACGTGGACCCATGTGCCCGAGAGCTTGGCGATTAGGGGCTGGCACGCCCATAATCGTCCTACAGTTCACACCGTTGGCACGGTTGCGTTCAGTGTCAGGTTTTTACACTTTAAATAGCATGTGTGCTAGTTTGAATGAACAAGGGTGCAATTTGTAAATGCAGAGAAAACAAGCTTGAAGGGGGGACTTCCAGGAAGCCTAACTTCTTCGTTTTTTGGCCAAACGAGGTGCCGAAAAAGCCTAGGAAGGGGTTTTTGGATGCTCTAAAGCCATTGGAGAAGTCTGTTGGTCATTTTGAGCATTGTAAAGAATGTTTTTGAGGAATTTGAGAAATTAATAATAATGATCCATTGGAAGATGGACCAGGAGATGTAGCCCAAGAGAGGGGTGAACTCCTTTATCATTTGTTGTGTTATGTGCTTATGTTCATTGATTATGTTGCTGTTTATTCATGTCTTAAATGAGTAAATCCTATTAATGATGTGTTTCAAAGTTGATCCATTTGCTTTTAACACATATAATTTAACTTGCAAATATTTTCAAGATTACAAGTCTTCTTCATTTTTAGATCAAGTTGGTATGAGAGCACTAGTTTTTGAAGACTTGATTATTTTGCAAGTGTTTTTTTTCTGATGCTCACAAGGTTGAAACTCACAAGAGGAGAAGGTCAACTTGTGGAGCCAAGTTCTCATCCTTCAAGGAGGAAGCATATACAATCACTGCAATTTTCAAGGAGGCATTCACCAAGTATGGCTCATGAAGAAAGTCATGAACATGTTCATGCAGAAGATGAAGATCTCAGAAAGGTTGTCATGGAAATGAGAGAGATGATGAAGATCTTGATGGAAAGGAATGTCGGGTTGCAAGGTGAAGGCTCCAACCCTTCAAAGCATAAGGGAAGAAGTGGTGATAAAACTCCAAATGGAAATGGAGGGAATGGTGCTTCTCCACCACCCTCTCCTCCATATTCTTCTTCTTGTTCTACCAATTCAATACCTCTTTCAAATTCTCCAAAGGGACATGGTAAAAATACTTCACAAATTCCTTCATTAAATCTTGATATTAAATTTGAATTTCCAATATACAATGGAGAAGTTAATGCTGAGAAACTAGATAATTGGATACGTCAGATTGAGGTATATTGTAGAATACAAAAAATTCAAGATGATGAAACCAAAATTCAGCTTGCTTCTTTAAGATTGGATAG
>ML779239.1:1005184-1017570 GCA_009831015.1 Picea engelmannii | reverse complement strand
ATGTATGCAGTTGTTAATGTTGAGAATTTGAAATTGTATGAGCCTCTATTGATTGATGATCATGGAGAGCATGTTCAGATTCCTTCTATAGATGATTTTTCCCCAGAATATCTTACAGAACTGCATGAAGACACCATCCTTGATAGGAGAATGTGAACTTCAGAACGAGGAAATGTGGAGTATCTTTGAGTTGGCCTTAAAGGAAAAAATCCAAGCAAAGCCAAGTGGATTGAGGTTGGAAGGGTGAGGGAACTATACCCTCATATTCACATAGACTGAAATAGTCTTTTGGAGGTCCAAAAGCTTCCCAATGGGGAGGTGTGATCAGGGGATCAAATTTTGCTCAAAAATTCAAAGTGCTCGGAATTGCGTCAAATTGAACGAGAGTGTAGGCCTCATTGTTTTGAACCCAACGTAACTCGTTTGGGTTCAAACAGATGTTGGGAGCGAGAGATATCGCGATATTCCCGAATAATCAAACAGGTAAAAAAGGACGCTGACTGTGCAGTTTGTACAGGCTGACGTGGTAGGGGTCGTACGATGATGTGGCAGAGACCATACGTCCGTACACTGATGTGGTATGTGATTTCATGGCAATTTTTGATTGGCCAATGTGGTCTAATTATGATGTGACACGTGGCATCATTTTGGTTAATGGTGTGGTGCCACGTGGCCCAATCATGGGCTGCCATGTGGCACCCCGTTATTGGCTATAGTTTGTTGTTTAAAATTGTATGGAGTCCGTGGGGGTTGAACCCCAGACCTCCCCTATGGATCCATGGTTTGGTAGTGTGTGGGCTACCACTAGCCCACATGGTGGTGCTTGTTTAAACTATGGGTTTAATTACATTTGAATTGCATTGGAATGAGATTTGGGGCGGGTCCGGGCTGGGGCATAGCCCCAACCCTGATCACATGTATTGATATATATGACCACCACTTTATACACAGAGCACATGACTTTTTATAGCATATTCAAATCCCACGGTCTTGTGAATCATACCATATGACCATGTGTATTGCGCGGGGGTGGTTACAAACACCATAGCTCCGGTCGTATGTTATATCATATGACTTGAATGGTTGGCGTGCGTGTTTTGGTTTTAATTTGTGCATTGAATGGTTTTCCCTCCATTTGTCATTGTTCTATTCGTTGGTAAATAGAGCCCTTTTATATTTGTGCGAGGTCACATGGACCCATGTGCTCGAGAGCTTGGCGGTTAGGGGCTAGCACGCCCTTAACCGCCCAACAGTTCTCACCATTGGCATGGTTTCATTTGGTGCCGGGTTTTTACGCTTTAAATAGTGTGTGTGCTAGTTTGAATGAACAAGGGTGCAATTTGTAGATGCAGAGACAACAACTTGAAGGGGGGACTTCCAGGAAGCCTAACTTCTTCGTTTTTTGGCGAAACGAGGTGCCGAAAAAGCCCATCTAGGGGTTTTTGGATTCTCTGAAACCATTGGAGCAGTCTGTTGGTCATTTTGAGCATCGTAAAGCATGTTTTAGTGCACTTTGAGAAATTAATAATAATGATCCATTGGAAGCTGGACCAGGAGATGTAGCCCAAGAGAGGGGTGAACTCCTTTATCATTTGTTGTGTTATGTTCTTATGTTCATTGATTATGTTGTTGTTTATTTGTTTCTTAAATGAGTAAATCCTATTAATGATGTGTTTCAAAGTTGATCCATTTTCTTTTAACAAATAAAATTTAACTTGCAAATATTTTCAAGATTACAAGTCTTCTTCATTTTTAGATCAACCTGATCTCAGAGAGATTCAATTGGCTCAAAGGGAGATTCATAGAAGGATTTTTCACTTGGTTTAGGTGGGAGAGAGGCATCTCCCAAGACTGACAGGTGGCATAAGTCTAGAGTGAAGTTTGTATACTTTAGAGACAAGCTTTGTCATGACAAGGCTTGTCATGACATTATTCATCATGACAAAGCTTGTCTCTGAAGTATACAAACTTCACTATAGACTTATGCCACCTGTCAGTCTTGGGAGATGCCTCTCTCCTACCTAAACCAAGGGGAAACTCCTTCTACGACTCTTCCACTGAGCCAATTGAATCTCTGTGAGATCATACTCACTATGGTTTCACATGTGAAAGAATCTAGCATCTTTAAGTATTTATCATTCCAAGTTAAATCACCATGACTAAGGAAAAATATCACACCAAGGCCATTTACCATAGGTACACCCTGATGAGTGAATTCCATCTCAATTCCATTTGATACATGAAAAGAAGCTCAAGCACCTCTAGTCAATATCACTCATTTTCATGATCAAGGAAGGACTACGCTTGGGCACATTTATCAAAAGTACACCCTTGTGATGAATGTATCATATCTCCATTGGTATGCAACCCAATCTAGTATATATATATATATATATATAATATCATATCATATATGACATGATATTTATAATACAAAGTATAAATATATATAACAAATAAGTAGTTATCTATTATTCAAGGGACACATCCTTTCATGGATGGTCACCATATGTTCTCTATATATGGAACACTCATTATTGTAATAATGTATTCATATACAATATTATCTCATATAGAAAAATCAACACTTATCCCCCATGCTCTCAATAACTATGGGATGTGACTTCTCACACCGAGCCTCTTACATGAATTTAATGATTGGGCTCTATAACACTCAACAAAAAATATAAGGTTCAAAGTAAGGATAATTTAGAAATATGGTTTGGGTTTAATAGACATGGGTAAAATCTCTCACTTGGAACCCTTCCCTATCTTGTGGAGTACTAAGCCCCAAAGTCTCCATTTGTGTCCACCTATAGCTGGTGATACATTTTTATTTATTTGATTCAATATACATCATTTACATATTACATCAGTTGGCCCATGGCCATACAACATATTTACAATAGACATTTCTAATTTGTGGATTAAAAATGGGGATGTTATAGGTACCTATGAGACCATCTAGATTGTAAGCTTATGATAAGCATTGATGTTTTCTTAATTGATGATTTATATAGCATTAAAGTTCTTTATAATGGCCATATAACATTGATAATTCTTGGATGATGATGAATATGATTAGTCCTTGATGGTTTGGTTGATGTTATATACATCTATTATTTAACATGCTTATTGATATGCTATTGCTCTAGATATTAATAATGATATTGCATGAAGCATAGATATTCTTGATCATGGATACGTGGCATTGATGATCCTTGGGGATGGTTTAATATGATCTATACTTATTATGATAATGATTCATGATGTATACATGTACATGATTCCTTTTCATTGATATATTCCATAGTATGGTGAGATTGATTAATGTTGATGATGTTGTATATACATATATATCTTTGATGGAGTAATTTGTTATAGGTTGATTCCCTAATGGAAAATGTGGTAATGCACTCAAGGTCAGATATATTGACTCAATGAGGATGAAAATCATATTTGAATGCCTATAAACTCTAGGAAATGGGAAAAGACATGTGAAAATAACCTCCAAAGTTAACATGGGTAAATGGGTATAAGAGGAAATAGTTTTATTTCACTTTTACCTTGTTTTGGACATTTTTAAATTTACCCTCAAGTGCAAATTATCCCTTAAATGAGAAGGGGGTAAATCAAGGGACATATATTGGGAGGGTGTTACTTGATTTAAAATTATTAAATTGGTTCCCTGCTTATTGTTGATGGGGATGTGTCATGGTGAATTGGTTATGGGGGGGATGATACAGACGGATATCAGTGGCCACCCACCTTTTCCAATTGGCTCAAAACAATTTTTTGACAATTTTGGTAATTTACTATTTTTAGCAGTTTTCAGTTTAGGAGCCTTTTTGAGACCCTAAACGATGTTTTTTTGGAACACAGGTTTGCAATATCAAAGTTCCGTTGATATTTCACCTTAAATGAATATCCTCGATGATACCTTTCCAATGGGATATCATACGCCTAAAATAAAGATCGTATGCAAAAGTTATGACCCCAGGAAGTTGATGTACTAAATTACCCAAACGGGGCCCACATGACCTTTGGCGCTTCATCTCCTAGGGTTAGGCTTTTGGATGTATAGGGTTTTTGAAATTCCTACTTATTGTAAAAAGGCCTTCAAAGCCTCATTGTAATCATATTCTTGCGAATGAGCACAACCGTCACATCTCTTCTCAGAGATAAGCCGCCACCATTCCAACAAGCTTGTTTCTGCTGCATTTTAAAGTTTCCAGCTTATTTCTTTATTAATAAAAAACCCGTTTTACTGCATCTCTGTTATTTTGTGTTAAGAACCTATTAATAATCTATATTCATTTTGTTCTTCTCATAAAATCCAGATCAGTGGTATCAGAGCGGTCTTCTCCTTGTCGCCTTAATGCATGTCCCCAACAAGGTTGGAGTACAAAAAGTTGGGTCTCGATCTTGTTTCTCTTCAGGAAAAAAGCTCTTGCACACCCAAGCAACCTCTCATGTCAGGAGAAAAGAAATATGATGGGACATGAGATCCTTTCAAACTGTTTATTGAGGAATCCCTCACGCAACAGAGGAACGAGATGATGGATAGTTTTGTGCAAATCCTTCAGTGGCTACCAACAGGCGATACATTTTCCTTGAATGGAGGCACCGCCCCCTTCAAGGTACAAATAAACTTCGATATTCCTATATTTGAAGGTCAGATAGACACATATGCTATAGACAAGTGTCTTAATCTACTAGAAGGGTATTTTTCTATCCATAACTTTTCGAATAGAGAAAATATTACTTTTGCACTCCTCAAAGCCATTCCCCATGTCAAAGATTGGTGTGAAACTTTCCGTGAGAAAAAGGAAATAGAGGAACCCTCACTATTTTCAGTCACGACCACCTGCGAATCCTTCAGGGATGCTATTAAGGAACAATACTCCCCTGTCAGAAGTTATGACAACCTGTATACCAAATGGACCACACTGCGGCAAGAAAGAGACCAAGCAGTGCCAGATTTCACTAATATCTTCCATACCTTGCGCACTGTTGTTCCAGAGTCTGTACTTAAGGCTTAGAAGTACAATGTCTAGGCATCCGAAAGTGGGTAAAGGTTGGAGAAGAGAGAAATTTCAACCTTCGGCAAAGGAAACTAAGGAAGATTTCTATGTTGGCATTGTCTAGCTTCCAACTGTTCCTGGATGGTTATATCTTGTTCAATCGCTGCCCATGAACGTTCGAGTTCAACCCGGGTAGTAGCTATCTTGAGAATAGTATCAAAGAGGTTTAAGGCAATGTGTGTTTGATTTGATAATCCGGGTTCAATATTGGGTTGTGTTGGTACAGGGACAGTCATGGAGGAACAGTAAAATAAGAAAAACTTCAGAGAGAAATTAAGTGTTGTCTCAATTCGGTCATATAAAAGAGAATTTACGGTTTCAGAAATAAAACGGGGTGCAAATAAAAGGCTCTTTCCCATAACTGAGTTATATCTTAATAAAATGTATGAGGTGGGAGAAAAACATTTAGCTGTCTATGATGTAAGGCTCCTATCGAGGGAGAATCTCATGTATAAACAGGGGAGGAAAACTTTAAGGAAATAACCCGATGTAGCATAAAATATGTATAGAATTCTGAAAGTGTTGACTGGTCTTACACCTGTTGATAGCTGGTACAGAGGAAAAATAGTAAACAATTATAGAAAACTAAAATTCATTCTCTATAGTAGTGGTCGTACTAAATTATAATGAAGCATTCATCAGTTATGAATATGAAATGAAATGAAATATGAGATACAAGAAAACAAACTCATAACACAGTCGTGACGGAATTGAGAATCTTCAGATTTTCTTTGTATTAACTCTCAAAATGTAAAAAGTTGGTTACAATCGACACAAAAAGGTCCAGCCTCTTTTCTTTCTTTCTATGGTATATTTATACAGTTTTACAATAAGATAGAATCTCAATCGTTACAAAATTTTTGGTTATGATAGGGAGGAGAGCAATCACTACATTTCTTCTTCTCTGTCTTCACTTGGTGCTAGAAGCTTGTCCTCGCATGTGCTCGGTACAGGTGAGACATCTTTCAACCAGTCGAGATATCAGCCTTGATGGTTCTGCTTGACAGTTGGCCTCAAAAGAGTAACAATCTCGAGCTAATTGCGGTATCCTTTCTTCCATCTGTCTGTCTATGATGTCGATAGCGCATAATTGTGCGCTTGGTTTAATCATACATTTGTCTATTTGGACTATGTTCGCCATAGTCACTTGTGAGATCTCGGCCAAATCTCTTTCCTCTTTTTACTTTAAATCAAGTGAGATTTTTTCCATGTTCATTTGAATCAATGCCTCGAAACTACCTCCGCTATCAATGCCTAGAAGATTACCATCTATAGAAATAAAGGCCTCTTCCAAGGAATTTGTTACCCTTTTGGCTTGCAGCTTGCTTTTTGAGATGTTGTGCTCCCATTCTTTCAATAGAATGTTTCCTCTGGTCTGCTCCGAAATGGTGAACCTAGGAGTACTTCCCGAATCTCTGTTGTTTGTGTCTATCATAGCCTCTTGGAAGGCGACCCGTGCTGCTCCAGCTTCCCTTTCTCTAGCAGATAAGTTCTCTAAAACCTGGTTGACTAGAAAATAGTTGTCCCGAATCGCTTCTACCTTGGCAAGTAAATTTCGTTGGGCTGCAGAGGCTCTTCTCCGAATCTCCATCACCTAGGATTCGAACATCTCGATATTTATCACTTTGCTTTCAGTGATCTCCACCCTAGCTTGTAGCTGTTCGATCAAATCCTTTTGTTGGCTCGCTTGCATCTGACCATCCCAGACCACCAGTTGTGCTTGCTCAAGCTTAGTCTTGAGTAGCTCTATCTCATTTTTATCGACCAACCTAGCTTGCTCTATTCCTACGCTCGCTTGGTCTTTGTCAGTCTCTGTTGTTGTGGCTAGTCTGGCTTCAAGGGTCTTGATGAGGCAATTTTTTCGTTTAAGCTAGTTTTTCAAAAGCCCGACTAAAAATTGATTCGCCGAGGCATATGCTCCTAATGTCCCTGCTATTTTAGTCACGAATTGTTCATTCTTATTGTCTTTTCCATCAGTTATAAATTTGTATTTCTTGGTCGTTGACTCTCCTTCCCGATAGAGTTCCCTCTTTACAATTGCCTTTCTCTTCTTATCAAAGAAAAATTCATTCAGAGGGAGTTCTTCTACCCTTATAGGCCTCAAATCTTCATTGAAGATCCATACTGCATCAATATTTCCTTGATTCGATTGCAAAGGGATAACCAATGTGATAGGATCTCCGATTTGTTTTGCTGATGGTCGTGGATTAGTAACTGGACTCTGCTTCTTCGGTGGGTTGGGAGTCTTTATCTCTTCTTTCAAATTTTTAGTTTTATCTCCCTCGTCTTGGTGTTTTTCTTGATTGGGAGTTGCATCCTTAGAGCCTTCGACATATTTTTGTTTCACCTCCGCCGTACTTGGACTCTCACCCTGCAACACTGCGGGAAGGTAACTACGTCGATGTTCTTGGAACTTCAGAACATCGGCTCTCTCCTCGGGTGCCAAGGTTTGTATCCGAGGTAGAATATCGGCATAGGACCTTGCGCCTCAGAAAATGTCATCCATGTGTGAATTCTTGTGCTCAAATCTATTGAGCCTGCAACTGGCCAAATGATTGCTCACAACCCTTTGCAGATCGTGCTTCTTGTATTCATTGAGGACCAAATTTAGGTCTTCCAGGGCTACTGCCTCAACTTTGGCATGCCCAAAATCTAATAAAGTATATGAATTTAAATGAATAGGAAAAGGTGGCCATACCTTCTTTGAGTATCCCTTAAGCTCATTGCTTATACCACCAATTTCTGTTTGTCTAGCAACCTCACGACAAGCCAACTTGTCGGGAATGAATAATGGCAATGCATGCGGGGGAAACGAAGCCCCAAAAAATATGAGATATGAAAATTCAGCTTCTACATACCAGTCGGCTATGCTGCTCATATTTGTCACTATACTGTCTGATATCCTAGGTGGCGGGTGGCCGAAAATAGTGACATGCAGGGGCACCATCACCTAGTTGAAGATTTCATACGTGAAATTTGCCACTTTGTTTTCCCACAATTTCGCATGATAAACGTGGATATGCTTGTCTTCTGCTAGGGTCCAAATCCATATCATTAAGGGAAATGGTGTTAAAAAACACACGATGTCCATAATATATGCAAACATGAAAAATGAAGATGCCTTTCCACTCTCTTTCTGCGCCTGATACTCTATGACCCGACTGGTCAAGCTATCGGACAACATTTTTGCCCAGTCGAAGGAGCTACCTTCGGTGACCTGAAACATTAGAGGCACCCATGGAAGAACAAAATGTGAGGTGTCTTCTCTCCCATATAACCTAGATGTCATCATGGCTACATACTTGTACTGTGGTTCTAAGGAAGCTATTGAATATATGTCGTGGCTATCAGCCCTGAACTTTGCGGTGTGTGAAACCCAATCTCTTATTAAAATGGACATGGTTTTATCATACTGTATGCATTACTTCTTCTTGAACTCCTCCAAGAATTCGGCACCATATGTATAGTCAGACGTTGTGGGAAGCTTATACATGGCTTGCAGATGTTCAGGCTTGAAAGTCCTGATGGTGACTTTCTGCTCATTCATAATGCTTCTGGTCGGTATGTCCACATGGTCTAATGCCCATCGGACCATGTCATAATATGGAAGCAATCATGGCCTGGCTGCTACTTTATGCATTCCAGATTGAATGACGATCTTATACTTGGTGGTTATGTCATATTTTTCATTGTCGTTGGAGTCATTGGAATAATCCACCAATTCGCCCTACAAAACATCTGAAATGAACGACCAATTCGGGACTGAGTCGATACTTCGAGGTGAAGTATAAACAACATTGTCTAAACCTTGTCTCGAAACCTCTACATTGGCCTTGGATTCTTTTCACGGGGCCATGCTTGAAGATTCTGCTTTAGCTCTTCTGCGATAAAAATACGTATACATACAAAAGTTAACTCACTGAGAAAATGTTCTTTGTGTACTGTAGAAATGAATTTGTTATAATCCATAAAAACTCTTATATATATTTGAAAACTCGATGCCTTTCAGAACATGTCTGTCAAATCATATTTTAGAAATAAATTTAGCCATAAAAATTCGATCCTTATTGATCGATTTGCCCTATTTCCTCATTAATTTCATAAATTTTGGCGGTTTGAAATGTCAGTTGGCGTATGGAAGAAATAAGGTTACCTCGTAAATCATGGAAGCATTGAAACATAGGATATGTATTGATTTAGCTTAATTAATCAGGTTTTACCAACATTAATTAATCTTTCGCCACTCGTTGTATCGGGAAACTTTCTTTGGCCTTTTGAACCTCTAACCCCCGAAAAAGAAATGATTGATTTTGATTAATAAAACTTAATTATGATTAGGAGCTTAATTAATTTCATAATTATTTATATTCGCCGTATCATGACTCAGAGATTCGAAGGTAAGTTTTCGGGAAGTTTGCATGCCGAGTTGCAAAACCACGAGATCACAATAATATGACTTAATTAAAAAGGGAAGATAAACTCGGATTAAGTGATTAATTAATTATGTTTATATCCTTATTGTCATTTTGCAAGTCGGGGTTTAGACGATGTAACTTTTAAAAAAGAAAACGCCGAGTGGTGAATTGCCGACATAACGTTTACCATGGTTTAGCTTTTAATTTTAACCTTGACATGGGTTACTAAAATAAGGACTTCGTGTTCTCGGCTATCGGGGCTACGACAATAAACTTTTGGGTTTGGTGAACGTCGAGGTGTGAAAACCTGATGACGTTTAATCATGGTTTAGGAAAACTTTACTCCCGTTACTGCCCTGGGTGAAAAATTAAAACGATTTCCTCATTTTGTTGCTCAGGACATGTGAACTACGTGATTTATAGCATCTGACCTATGAGATCCCGAGGTAGAACAAAAAGAGGAAACATTTTTACGAAAGGTAGGAATCACCACGAGAGTACAATAATCATCACTGTTTGTGTGATAAAGCTTCAGAGACTTTGAAACCACAGACAAGACATATGAAAACCATCTTTCGATTTCGAGCATTAAAAATGAAATTTGTGACGGGTTAAAAAAAAAAAAAGGCGGCTCCAACACGCACCAAGCTGGGTATCAAATATTCAAAGTGACATCTAGTGCTCAAGTATCGCAGTTCTCTGCATAGATAGATCAAGACCGAAATGTAATTTCTGGACATCTCATTCTTGGGCGCGACCTACAAATATGCCATCAAAATTTTGCAGAAGATCAAACAAAAGACGCGACTATTTGGGCCTGGGAACTCCTCACAACAAAATCCAGGAAAGGGCGGCCCCAACCGAAAGAACAAAGGACAGAGCAAAGATGGATAGTATCAGGAAAACCAGTCTAATCTAAAAGAAAATAAGGAGACCAAAAAGACAAAGAAAGACACCGAGAAGTGGTGCGACTTCCATAAGAGCCCTTGGCATAACCTTGCTAACTGTCGCTCAAAGAAGTCACTGGTTTGCAGTTAGTGGGGCTATCAAGCACAAGAGGATTGTCATCGAATGAAGAGTAAAGGTACAGTTACCTGATCCTTCTCATTTTACTTTTATTACATAAGTATGGGGTATGTTTGGGGTAGTTAGATAAGGAATATACTTTTAAATGGTTATTGATCTGACCTACATTGTAAACCCTAGTGTAGCTGTAGGTTTTTTTTTCCTACTAGCAGAATTGGAGACCATACTGGGGAAGCCTCTAGGGTTTTAGGGGATGTTTTGTGTGTTTGATTGTTTTTTTACCTTTTGAGTTTATGTTGTGTCTACTGAGTCTTATAAGGGACTTTTGTCACCTATTGGTGCCATACTAGTTCTCCCTACCCTGTCAGTCAGTCTATTTCTTTTCTTTTTTGATAAATTACAGAGGTGTACGTACCCTACTGTGGGTCAACAGATGTACATACACACCCTTCTTTATAGAAATCCTGCGTAAATATGTAGGATTCTTAAGCATCAGTAGCGTACCTGGTTTAAGGGATTTTTTTTAAGAAGAGGCAATCAACCTCTTCCCTGATTGAGGTCTTTACTTGTCAGGGTCTCTTGACAGAGTTCAGTGCCTCTGTCTTCACAACCAAAGCCAAAGATGAAAGATTTCTTGTGTTTACTTGGAAAGGGTTTTAGGTGAGTCTTTGATTTGTTTATCAACCTATTTGGTGTCTTTAATTGAATCCCTGTAATCCACAGTGGGATAGAGGTTAGTTTCAATCTTGTCTGGTGTTTATTTTACCCCCCTTTCCTTTTCTTTAAAGAAAAAGAAAAAAAAATTATTTCAAGTTTTTTTTTTTTGAAGCATTTACAAAAAAAAAGAAAAAAGATTTTTCATTTCTTAGTTTGGTAAAGTAGTTAAGGTTAGTTATCTTACTTGTTAGGAAAAAGAGTTCGATTTTTAAGTTCTTTATTTATTTCTTAAAACATTAAGTATCTCGTAGTCGAGTGAAATTTTGTTTTAGGTCTTCCTCTTAAAGATCTTGAAAAGAGTTAGTTATGAAAAGTTGGTTAAAGAGTTAGTTGTGAATATTTATTGTTAACTAGAAGTAATTTTTCTTTCAGTTTTGTTTACTTCTCCTCTTTTAGTCTCTCATAGACATCACTAGTCTTACTTCCACAATCTTTGAGTTAAAACAAGCCCTTTAAAATGAACACTAATTTAAAATTAATTAGAATTTTATGTGTAGGGTCAATCAACTAGTTTAGTCTAGATCCTTGAATTAGGTTGGAGAGGAAACTCTTCAAGGCTTATAAACAATTATTGGAGTCAAAGCGAGGCAGTGTAAAATTCCAATGACATAAAAGTTATTTGGGACCCCCCTCTAACACAGAGGCTAAACATGAGGTCACGTGAGGAAAGGTAGTGGAGGTAACCCCTCCAAAGTCGGACTAAGTGTATTGGGGAACACATATTGAGGAGCTATCGTTGGATACTATCGTTTTCATTTTCCTACATAGCTTCATAGACCTCAAATACATTCAATATCCTTAGTTTTCTTCCAAACCACTTTCATTCGATAACCTCGATAGGTTTCATACTTGTTATCCTCCTCATTACGGTCCAACCGACTATCAACTGTACCCGTCTGGTGATTGTTTGCGAGTTGGCAATGTAGTTTCCTTTATTCTAGAGACTTACACAGGTGACAGCGGGTGTTGGATCATGTTGTCATTGATGCCAATGGTTTGATTGATTGATGTCATTTATTGATGTCAAGTGATTGTTTGATTTCAAAGGATTGATTGATTGATGATTGATGTAATATAATATGTATTGTCCTTGATGAGAATGCATAGATGAAGATGGATCAATGAGTTGTCATTGATACATGAT
>ML779239.1:943394-1003332 GCA_009831015.1 Picea engelmannii | reverse complement strand
TGCTGATATATGTTGCTGATATGTGCTCACATATAAATGGTTATAAATGACAACAATGGGTAATGAATAAATTTTGAATGCTAATTGATGAGTTTTTGTGCAAGAGGGAAGTTTTGGGAAAAAGAGCCCCACACTCATTCACCTCCCCCCTCTAAGTGTGGTAGGTGTGTCCAACAGTGGGGGTATACCACAGTACCTAGGGAACATGTTGGGCCACACTTTGCAGAGTATACCTAGAGGGTGCTTCCATGTTTGATTTTCACTTGCACTAGTAAGTTTCTCTAGTGTTGGCTAGCGCAACTTTTCTTCCAACTAGATAGTGGTTTGCTTGTTTTATCTTTTATGAACTTTTCTAGTGTGTGCTTGGTTTTACACGATAGTTAAATCCTTATTGTTTCATTTATATTTTCACAAAGTGGAAGATCAAGAGCTCCATCAGTCGTGAAGGCTTCAGGGCCTACTATCGGTTACATTGGATCCACTATCACCACCGTTACGATGAGGACTTGACCAACAAGGGACATTTGAAGCGTCTGGGATGTAGGAGACTGTGCCCAAGCAATCCCCGAGAGGATATTACTTAAATCCGAAGGATCTCGTTGTTTCTGACGTTGGAGCAGAACCTCTTGGGCCTATTAACCCTTCGATCACAGACTTGTTGGTGATAATTTTGGTACAAGTTGTGCCTCCAAGGGTAACACATAACATGCACCAGATAGTCTTACAAGCAACTATGGAAGCAAATGCTTCTACTTCGTCAGGCAATCCTCATACTCCCTCAACAACTACCACCACTAGGGGCATTATGCCTCCTAACCCACCTTTGTCGATTTTAGCATCAGAAGTCACTCCTGGATCACTTGTAGGAGCAGAGCCCGACACCCATCAGTTTAATGTCACGATTTGCTTATAAAGGGGTGATCAAATGGAGATAAAGACTCGAGGAGATATCACTCTAACTCAGGGACTGGGTCTGGTACATAAGTAACAAAGGAGGTCTTGATCTAACTTCAGCCAATGGGTTAATTAAAAGGTGAATAGGTGGAAGACTTGGTAAGAAAGGTGAACAAATGGCTTTGGACAACCGGCTTACAGCAGTTTGCAGAAGAAAGACTCTGAATGCAAGATCCTCTTGGTTCAGGGTCTCAAGAAACTGAAAGGGGACTTGACTGGATCCTCCAATTCCAAGTCACTTAGCGCTGGGAAAATCACAAGAACTGATTAGAAACGACGTAACTTCTACAATGATCCAACCTACATCATCCTATAATAGCTACAACTCGACTGGATCCTCCAATTCCGAGTTGTTCTAACACAGTATAACAAAGATGTAAAAGAAACTGGCATTCATAAGGAAAGAAGTCTCAAAATTTTATACATAATCAGAGTATCAGTGCTTCATTAAATATTTACAACCGGGAGCTCTGCTCAACCATCGATAGATACAAAAATGGCGAAAACGCCTTCATATACTCAAAACAACAACAACAACATAATCAAGACACTGCATTAAAATCTTTGCATCTGCATGGCTTCTGAGAATCAACACCTGCAGTCTCTGAATGATCGTGCAACTTATGGCAGATGCAATCGAACTCCTGACAGTTCCATAGGCGAATTGACATGCCTTTAATTCATTGTCGGGCTTTCCCATTATGGCGGAGGCGATGTCTAACCACCACCAACCACTTCAATAACTACTTCATTGGGATTGAGGATGGCCCGACCAACTCGAAACTTTTGTGACGTGGAGGACCCTTTGCGCTGCCACCTGGATTAGCTGAACGACCTGATGGATAGGTGGGGAGGCCAGCGTGAGGGATGGGGCACATAACGGGAGTGGTGGCACCAAGACCATGAGGGTGTGATAAGAAGTGACGAGGCGTGAGAGGGACGATAGAGGAAGTGACATGGCGGAAGATAATAGGCAGAGGGGGAAGGAGATGATATATAATGGGCTTGCGTTTAGCGGGAGGCTGACGTGGAAAGGAGTGGGACATGTGGCAGGGGGTGAGTGGATGATGAGATGGGAAAGGGACCATTCGGACCAGGAGAGGGGAGAGGGACAAATGTCGGAGGATGAGGAAGGGGCTAAAGGGCACGAGCCTCATCGTACGGCTAGGAAGAGAATAGATGGCACAAAAGATTACATGGCAGGGAAGGGGTCCATGTTGGCTAAATTCAGAAAGATAGAGGATGCCCAGGTTGCCTTTGTGCCGTTGATCCAGGCTCTTGAATTGCATCTGTTGGAGAGATGCACTTTTGATTCCGGACCCCCCCCCTCCGCTTAAAGGTAGAAAGGTGGGGGAGGTTCGGAATCACCCTGTGCGTCGTTGGTCTGAGTGCTTCGATAATGATCGTTGAAGAGGTGAACCCTCGATTCCAGACCCCCTCCTTCCGATTAAAGGTAGAAAGGTGGGGGGGCTCTAGAATCCTATGTGCGCCGTTGATCCGAGCGCACGAATTTCCGCCGTCCAAAATTGATTTCCAATTAAACATGGGCCCATTTGCATCCCAAACTTAGGACAAGTGGGTTTTTTCCCATTCCTTTTCATTTTGCCCCCCTTACCAGAAATATCATTAACATTTGGCTCCATGGGGGATAGATTCATCCCTGTGATGCTCTAAGAACGCTTTTGCAGATTCAGTGCCTTGTTGTTGGTCTAAGGAGTCATTTATTAATCTGAAAACAAAAACAATATTTACAAAAAACAAAAGAGTCGATTGCGGGTCACAAAAATCATTTTTTCAAGAAATGCCCATTCACTGGGCCACTAAAAACTTCTTTGCCTTCCAGATCCTGGAACCTGTAAGTGTTGTTTGAAAATACTTCAAGGATCTTGAAAGGCCCAAACCAGAGGGCATCAAACTTGCTGTGATTGCCCTTTTCCTGTCTAGGTGCATCCCATTTGAGTACCAGCTCACCCTGCTCGAATTCTTCCTTTCTGCTTTTCCTGTTGAAAGCCTGCTTGATTTTCTGCTAATGATCGTAGTCTCTGTCCATGACCTGTTCTCTAACCTGCTGCACTTCCACCATCTGACGAATCCTTTTGACCATATGGTCAGGCTCTCCTTCAAGGTCCTAGAGGAATTTCACCACAGATACGATGAGATGAGTAGGGAAAACAACCTCTGCTCTGTAAACAAGTTGGAAAGGTGAGATGCCCAGGGATTTCTTGGTTGTCACCTGATCAGCCCATAAAGCGAATTTGAGCTTCGAATCCTAGCCCCTTTTATTATCTTCCAACAATTTCTTAATGAGATTGATCAGGCTTTTATTTGAAGACTTTGCCAGTCCATTCCCTTGAGGATAATAGGGAGTAGAGTGAATCAGTGAAATCTGAAATTGTTCGCAGAACTTGATCAGAGGCTCAGACCTAAAGGAGGCAGCATTATCAGTGACAATTCTTCTAGGGAAACCAAATCTGGGTATGATTTCCTCCAGGAAGCTGATGATTACTTTGTGAGAAGTGCTCCTGGTGGGAATAGCCTCTATCCACTTGGTGAAATAATCAGTCACAGTGAGGATCCATCTGTGCTGGCCACTTGAGGGAGGATGAATTTCTCCAATGAAGTCCAATCCCCACTGCTGAAAGGGTGCCGAAACCACTACAGGCTTTAATGGCAGAGACCTGAGATGCTACCTACCTGAGAACTTCTGGCATTTGATGAAAGCTCTGACTTCTCTGCAGACATCAGGGAACAAAGCAGGCCATTAATACCCTGTCTAGAGGATCTTGTGAGCTGTGGTCTTCCAAAAATGATGACCTCCACAAAGACCGTTGTGGAAATCAAATGTAACCTGTTGGGCTTCTTGTGGGTCCAGACACCTTAAAAATACCCCTAAAGGGTCTTTCCAGTATAGGACTTGGTCAATGAGGCAACATCTGACAGCCTTGATATTTAAAGCTTTCGCCTTGCTCTTTTCCATTCCATCGGGAGGCCTCAATTATTGTAGAAAATACAAGATATCCTTATACCAGGCGCATGTTGCTAGTGATACAACACCTTGGGAAATATTGTTGGATGACTCGGCTTGCTCATTGATGAATTTAATCCCCAAAGCTTTGCAATTGGACTCATTCAACAATCTGGCTAAACCCTGTCCCTTTATCAACTTAGTGGGATCAATTACCAGATCAAACTCTGGTATCTTGGCGATCCATTTACCTCTCCTCCCATCTATGTCTAGTTGTATAAGAATGTCCTTCACGGAGGCTGAAGTAACATATGAAATGATCCTCGAGTGCAAGACATAGACTCTGAAAGCTTTGAGGGCTTTCACCAGGGCATAGGCCTTCTTCTCCATGGTCTCGTACTAGAGTTTGGCATCTCTCAACATCTTGATGTAGAAGGCAATAGGTTACTCTCGCCCTTGATCGTTTTTCTACAACAAGACTGTTGCTACTGTATCACAAGAAGCAAAAGAAAAAATCATGAAATCTTTAGAATAATCAGGACTGATTAACACAGGTGCCTCAGTCAACGCCCTCTTTATTGGGACAAAATATTCCCTGTGTTCAGCAGTCCATTTCACTTCATTTCCCTTCCTGAGCATGGCTGTGATGTGTTTCACTAACTCAGCAAAATTCGAGACAAATCTCCTCAGAAAATTTATCTTCCCCAAAAAGGCCTGAACTTCCTTCTTAGATCTGGGAAGTGCCAGGGTCTGAAGCACTTCCACCTTGCTAGGGTCGATCTTTACTCCCTCTTCCAACACTATATGGCCTAATAGCTTCCCTTCCTTCATAGAGAACAAATATTTCTTGGGGTTCAGGGATAGGCCGAACCTCCGACACTTCAAGAAAACTTTCTTCAAGTGGTAGCAGTGCTCCTTGTCTGTCCTGGAGAAGACTGTGATGTCATCTAGATAGATTACCATGAACTGGTCTTTTTCCTTGATGAAGGCTATGCCCATGGCTCGCTGAAATGTTTCTCCTGCATTCATGAGTCCGAAAGGCATTTTGGCATACATGAATGTGCCCCAAGGAGTGGTGAAGGCCGTTTTTTCTCTGTCCTCAGGCATAACTGATATCTGATTGTAGCCAAAGAAGCAATCAATCATGGATATTCTAGATGCACCAGTGACCTTCTGCAATATATGTTCTATGTTGGGTAGGGGATAATTGTCCTTCCTGGAGCTCCTATTCAGGTTCCCGAAATCAATGCAGAGTCTGATTTCCCCACTTTTCTTTCTTATCGGAACCAAATTGGCCACCCAATCAGAATATCTCAAGGGGACAATGATTTGGACATCTAGCATCTTCTTCACTTCTTTCTCCATGACAGGTAGCAACATGGGGTTTATTTGTCTCAACTTTTGCTTGAATGGCTTAGCCTCTTCTTTCAGTGGGATCTTGTGCTCAATGACTGATGTGTCATATGTATTGAGGTCTTCGTAGGTCCATGAAAACACATCAACAAACTCTCTCAACAAATCAATATTTTCAACCCTCTGGTCCTTGGTCAAAGTCCTTGACAGCTTGACAAACTTAGGCTCATATGGCATGCCAATGTTGTACTCGGCTGTGTCAGCATCATCACTTGAAACTCTCCCCTTCATTTCCATATCATTCCCATCAAACAATCTCTCTAATGGGACGAGTCCCCTTGGAATGTGATTTCTAGGCAACTAAATAATGTCATGCTTTGCTATCTTACCCAACAACTCACCCCCATCAAACCTTTCCTCAGAGGTGGAGTCTTGGTCGATATGCATTTCTGAGAATTCTTCAATAGTTTCCAGTAACTTTTTGATCTCGAGATCATCCTCAAACACCTTCCAATGTTTGATGTTGTCAGGTATGGAGGGCCTGTATTTTACTTCTACATCATACCTCAGTTTGGGCGGCAAGGGTACTTTGAAAATGCTTGTTGATGTAGCCAAGGAATCTGCCACTGTGTTTTCTTCTCTTGGGATGAAAGAGATGTTAAATGCTGAGAAGAAACTGTCAATTAGATCCCATACCTCATTTCTGTAATTCCAGAGTCGAGGATGCTTAGCCTGATAAGTGCCTCTGATTTGCTGGACTACCAACTCGGCATCTCTGAACACTACTACCTCTTGAATTCCCATTTCCCTTGCAGCTCTTAATCCTAGGATAATAGCTTCATACTCTGCCACATTATTGGTGGTTTTGAATTCCATCTTATATGACAGGGATATGGTCTCCTGAGCAGGCGACACAAAAACCACCCTAGCTCTAGCGCCTTCTCAGGAACAGGCTCCATCGAAGAACATTTTCTAGATTGGGGTGATGGAGGGAGGAAATTCAGGAGAAACAATGGGCTTCTTTTTGAGTTTTAGAGGAGGCTTGGGGCCGTGTATGAGCTGCAGTAAACTGGAGCCTAAATCAGTGTCCAAGGCAAATATGGGATGATTGGTAGGGTTGGCTTCATCACTGATTATGTAGGCGAGTTAGGCTTCCCTGTATAGTCTTCTATGCTCCCCTCCAAACACTGGAATAGTGGCATATGTGAGATCCATCTGCAAGGTTCCCCCTAGTCTTTTTATCCAAGATCTTGATAACAACATACCAAACTTAGGGGGGACATCGACCACTACAATATCCATGACCACACTTTTCATGGGTAGTTGAAACAAGGTCACAACCAGGTCTTTAATGACTCCAAGACATTGGACTCTCCTGGAGTCAAAAGAATAGAGGTCATGATAGGCTCGGGTGACTTCTAGTCCTAACTCTTCCATGACAGTTTTGGGCATGAGGTTGTGAGAGGCCCTTGAATCCATAAGGCAATTATGCAACACTTTATCATGTATGTTCAGGGAAGTGTAGAAGGGAGGGGATGAATCATCTCTGTCTTCTACCATGGGGCCTAGGACAACTGCTGGCCTTTCATCTTGGAGATTTATAGAGTCCATGGGAGGGCATGAGGCCTCGGATTTCAAAAGCTCAGAGAAGCGTTTTTTGAACTCTTCATGTTTAATTAGCTCGGTGAGGGGCACATGGATTCTGATCTTTTGAACCCCATGTTCAAAATTAAAAGAAGATGTAAGCTTCGGTATTTATCTTATTTCAGGAACATGGTTATGGATAATGGGAGAGAGGGGTTGACCCTTCTTACCTATGTGACTATCTGCTACTCCATTAGCAGGTTTCTCTATTCTAGTGGACTACTCAGGAATATCAGGTACTGCTATATTTTTGTCGGACCTCAGGTTGTACCTACCTCGGCTGCCGCTAACCTTCTCTCCCTTGCTCAATTCATTTGGACAACTTTCCATGAGAGACTCCTCGTAAGATGCTTGAGTGAGATGAGGAAAAGGAGGAGTGTCTTCTATGCAGTGGATTTTAGGATCAAGCTCCTCCGCTTCTCGTTCTTCCTCATTGGCCACCAAATGGTTCTGAAAAGGGGCTTGAATTCTCTGGTCTTCTCTGTCTCTTCCTCTCTCTCTGTGCATAGTCGAGGGAGCAATATTATTTGGCCTCCTAAATCCTCCTTTGACTTCGGTGTTCTGAGGGCCCTTGTACATTTTCTTCCTTTCCACCTTCAATCTCTCCATCTATTCAGACAGAAACTTCATCATATTGGTCAATTCATCCACTTGAGGGTGGGGTACCGATGAGCTAGAAGTTGAGGCTTCGGATTTTCCCTTCCTTCTGTCTACGTCAGCCTTGTTCCTTAGTATGTCAGCTACTAATATGTTGGATTCCACTTCTATGACCACATATTTCATTTGAGCTAAGGAGGTGGCTCTTCTTTCTCTCAATAGAAGACAGAAATCAGGATCAAATGCACCAGCATAGGAAATTTGGGTAGAGGCCTATGAAGGTTTTATCTCTGTAGGAATCTTATTATACATTTTATTGAATCTTTTGGAGAAGTTAGAGAGAGAATCTCCTTCCATTTTCTTCAGAGACCCAAACTCTGTCATGTAATACATGAAGTCCTTCCTATCTCCCCACTACCTCAGGAAAACACTATCCAGGGCTTCAATGCCAGCAATAGATCCAGGGGCCAATCCTCTAAACCATTTCCTCACCTCGCCATCCAAGCTCTAGACAAAGACTCTCATCCAGACATCTTCATTTCCAATGTTTAGGTTGTCTGCATAACTGTAGAAAGAAGCCAAGTGATCCTCTGCAGTTATGTCCCCTTCTCCAGTGAACTTGGGCATGTATTTCAAATAGTCTCCAGTAGGGAGAGGATTCATAGGATGGGGTAGGAATAAGGGAGCATATCTAGCAGCAACTATGGAATCCATTATGTTTAGAGGGGGATTAGCACCAGCCATAGGAATATTAGGTTGAGAATATCTTGGAGGAGAAGGAGTTCGTGAAGGGGCTACTGGGAATGAGTCTCGCAGCGGAGTGAGAAACAAGAGAGGATTCAAGGAGAAGGATAATGAGCTCAAGCCAGCAGGAGATTCTCTTTGTGTAGGAGTGGGGAAATTTTCTGTAGGCCTGGTTCTATGCCAAGGAACATATTCAGAGGAGAGGGGAGTGACAAGAATTTCTCCCTCCAATCCCAGACCAGGGGGGGAAAACTTAGCAGGAACACTCCCAAAATTCAAGAAACGAGAAACCTCTGAAGGAATTCTATTAAGAAACTGAGGAGGAGAAAAAGGAGTTCTCATAGAGGGAGATGACAGATTACCTGTTTCGGCGATGGAAACTTCCTTTGCAGAGCTCTTTCGTCTTCTGAGAACCACCTCTGGGTCAGCTTCAGGTGTAGCTAGAGGCAGCTGTGGATGAGACCGCATGTGTCTGCCTTTGAAAGACACAATTAAAATAGCGGGTTATCTCCACTGGAGTTATCACAATGGAGTCACCAGGTGCACAGTAGCAATCTTCAAGTTCTGATATCTGATGCACCTTCAGAATCAACTAATCATTGTCATTCAATCCCGGGGAAAATATTCAACTTCGTCCCTGGCAACGGCGCCAGAAATGTTAGCGTCAGAAGTCACTCCTGGATTGCTTGCAGGAGTAGAGCCCGAAAACCATCATTTTAATGTCACAATTTGTTTATAAAGGGGTGATCAAATGGAGATAAAAACTCGAGGAGATATCACTCTAACTCAGGGACTAGGTCTGGTACATAAGTAACAAAGGAGGTCTTGATCTAACTTCAGTCAGTGGGTTGATTAAAAGGTGAATAGGTGGAGGACTTGGTAAGAAAGGTGAACAAACGGCTTTGGGCAACCGACTTACAGCAGTTTGTAGAAGAAAGACTCTGAATGCAAGATCTTATTGGTTCAGGGTCTTAAGAAACTGAAAGGGGAATTGACTGGATCCTCCAATTCCAAGTCACTCAATGTTGGGAAAATCACAAGAACTGATTAGAAATGACGTAACTGCTACAGTGATCCAACCTACATCATCCTATAAAAGCTACAACTCGACTGGATCCTCCAATTCTGAGTTGTTCTAACACAGTATAACAAAGATGTAAAAGAAACTGGCATTCATAAGGCAAGAAGTCTCAAAAGTTTATACATAATGAGAGTATCAGTGCTTCATTAAAGCTTTACAATCGAGAGCTCTGCTCAACCATCGATAGATACAAAAATGGTAAAAATGCCTTCATATACTCAAAACAACAATAGCAACAGAATCGAGACGTTGCATTAAAAGATTTGCGTCTGCATGGCTTCTGACAGTCAACACCTGCAGTCTCTGAATGATCGTGCAACTTATGGCAGACGCAATTGAACTCCTGACAGTTCCATAGGCGAATTGACATGCCTTTAATTCATTGTCAACCTTTCCGATTATGGTGGAGGCAATGTCTAACAACCACCAACCACTTCAATAACTGCTTCATTGGGATTGAGGATGGCCTGGCCAACTCAACACTTCTGCGACGTGGAGGACCCTTCATGCTGCCACCTGGATTAGTTGAACGGCCTGATGGATAGGCAGGGAGGCCAACGTGAGGGAAGGGGAACATAACGGGAGTGGTGACACCAAGACCATGAGGGTGTGATAAGAAGTGACGAGGCATGAGAGGGACGACAGAGGAAGTGACATGGTGGAAGATAATAGGTGGAGGGGGCAGGAGATGAGATATAATGGGCTTGCTTTTAGCAGGAGGCTGACATGGAAAGGAGCGAGACACGTGGCAGAGGGTGAGTGGACGATGAGATGGGAAAGGGACCATTTGGACTAGGAGAGGGGAGAGGGACAGATGTCGAAGGATGAGGAAGGGGCTAAAGGGCGCGAGCCTCATCGCATGGCCAGGAAGAGAACAGATGGAAAAAAAGATTACATGGCAGGGAAGGGGCCCAGGTTGGATAAACGCAAAAAGATAGAGGATGCCCAAGTTTCCTATGCGCCGTTGATCCGGGCACTCGAATTGCAGCCGTTGGAGAGATGCACTTTTGATTCCGGACCCCCCCCTCCGCTTAAAGGTAGAAAGGTGGGGGGGGTCCGGAATCACCCTGCGCATCGTTTATCTGGGCGCTTCGATCATGACCGTTGAAGAGGTGCACCCTCGATTCCGGACCCCCCCCTTCCGCTTGAAGGTAGAAAGGTGGGGGGGGATCCAGAATCCTATATGCATCGTTGATCTGGGCGCATGAATCTTTGCCGTCCAAAATTGATTTCCAATTAAACATGGGCGCATTTACGTCCTGAACTTAGGACAAGTGGGTTTTTCCCCATTCCTTTGCATTTTACCCCCCTTACCGGAAATATCGTTAACATTCGGTTTGGACCACAATGGTATAGACCACCTCTACTTCGGGTAGTGGTGTAATTTCGTCATCGGCGGTGACCACTGCTCCATTCACACAGAGTGTGATGGGCCCTCCATTTTCATATGGGATGTCCGACTTTGATACAAACTCCATCCTTACCTAATCCACCCTACAGACTATGGCTCTAGGGGAAGGAATCTCAAACTCTCCTTTGAAAGGGTCCATGTGGGGCACCTCAGCCTCCTATAATTCTATCCCTTATGGTGGAGGTCATATACTGCCTATGTCCCTCTTTCTCGGTGGTGATTTTCATCCATCCATCGGTCCGAACACAAACTACAACTTGTTTGGAGTAGGAAGTCTGGGACCATATTCTTACAACACATTGATGGAATCAATTCCATTCTCTTTGTTTGACATATTTGGTAATAACGCTTTCTCATCAGCTGTCATCACGACTGGGGGAAACCCTGGTTTTGGACAACAAAATCTTGTGTAGGGTACTTTTCCTACACAAGGGGAAAATACATGAGTTTTCTCCTCAGAAGGACTTTGGAATCCTTGGTAGGGATCAATTCTCTCATCAAGAATGCCAACCAGGGAAACCCCTTCCATGGTCAATGGAGCCTAGAGAAAGGCTCAGTACCTATACCTGTCAGATCAACATGAGGCAACCATTTCCATAATCTTTGGAACACAATTCAAGGATAAATCCCTACCCAGCCCTCAACAACCAATTATGGGAATTGGTCGATGATGTCCTAGAAAACATAGTTTCCATACGCTGGTCAAGGCCATGGTGTGTACCAAAACCCTGGCCATCAACCCAACTTTTCCTGGTAACCTAGTGCTAGTCAAAATCCAGGCTCCCTTTTTCTTGTACATAATACCCAACCCAAGCTATCATTTCTAGAAATGTTACATCTGCTAGAATTGCCAAGGTTTCTTAATGACCCGATTTCTCATGATCTGCATTGGCCCCCAATGTCGACTAAGTTGCCCTCAAATATTTTGAAATTCGAAGGCAAGCCTGGTGAAGATCCAGGTGATCACATGACAACCTTCCACCTATGGTGCTCATTAAACTTGTTGCGATATGACTCCGTACAATTTTTCATGTTTCAACGCACTCTTATCGGGGGTGCTCCGAAATGGTACATCGATCTCTTCCACTCAAGATATTCTTACTTTAGCGATTTGGAGATGGTTTTCCTAAATCATTTCCAACTATCCATGAGATACAATGTCAGAACTGAATTTCTGGCCAACTTTGAGCAGACGAAGGTGGATCGTATCATGGATCACATCCAAGAATGGTGGCGTTGAAAGAGTTTGATTAAGGTACATGTCCCATTGGCTTTCATGATGGAGTGGTTCCTGAAGTCTTTGGTACCTCAGTTATCCAAAGACATTGTGACTTCGAGATTGTTTTCATGGGAGGAGGTGATAATGAGAGTGCAACAAATCGATATGATATACTCTCAGTTTGGCTTACTCTATGATATTTTTCTAGATGCACCATCGCTCATCCTTGACAAAGCTAGACAAAAGTCTGGACCACATGTCGATGGTATATTTGGTTCAACACAAGTGAAGTCCATTGATCAACTATCAAATCAATTGCAACAATTTTTGATACAGTAGACAGTGGCCATCCAGATGTCTGGTTCGGTTGTTCCCCCTACTAGCACGTCGGATGTACACAGTGTGCAGTCAATGAACCCAAAGGCCAACCAGAAGCCTGACGCAAAGAGGAAACAATGAAATAAGAAGGGTAAAGGGGATAAGAAACCCAACAACAATGTTAGTGGGGGAAAGACATAGAAGATAAAGTCTAAGTATCCATGTAACCTTTGCATGAAGAACCATCCGACTCATTTGTTCCCTTGACTTGCGGAGGCCCAGAAGTTATTGGCATAGCAGTAACTTGTTGTGTTAACGAACCCCTTTTCACATGGGAAAAATATGACTCAAGCCTCTTCGAGCACAGATGGGGGCAGTCAGGTAACCCCGCGTCTTCTAGTAATCCATTAGCCACAAATGTTTATATGATGAAAGGTGATTCTTACATAGCAACTAGGGCACATGATTACAAAATGTTAGAATCTACTGAAAAGGGTAAAGAAGTCGTAAACCCATCTGTTCCTCTCTAGATTGTGAAGTCTATGGGAGAAACAATGACATACATCTTGAAAGGGGCGTTCAAGAAATCTTCTCATAATCCGAATGTGAGGGATGCCCAAAATTACTCCGCGGTGGAGGATTTGTCACAAACCCCTTACACGATGTCTTCTTTGGAAGTCCTCCAGAGCTTCCCTTCGTAGAGAAAGGATATTTTATCTACCTTGGGATCTGTAGAGACATGTAATCTGGGAACAATCATTCTCGATACGAATGACTTGAAACCTCATCTCCCTTACCACATTGCATTTCAAATTATAGTGGATTACACCATGATAAATTTTAACTGGAATATTTTCTGTACGGTGGTTGATGAGGGCACCTCGACTTTCATGATATCGTTGGCATGTTGGAAGGCCATTGGCCAACCCATTTTTTCTCCATCACCTACTCTGCTTATTACTTTTGACAATCATTCTTTCAGACCACATGGAGTCATCCCTTGTTTCCCCATGAAGTTAGGAGGGAAGACCGTGTGTGTCAAAGTTGAAGTGTTCGATGCACCTCTCGACTACAACCTTTTGTTAGGCAGGAGTTGGACCTATGCAGTGGTGGCCACAATTTTTTGGGTCTTTTTGTTTCCATACGAGGGACAAATCGTAACCATTGACCAGTTGTACTTCTCTAGGCCCGACCCTTAATTCAGGGAATCCATGGTCCCAATGATTGATACCCCTCAGCTTGACATCATCAATGTGGGGGTTAGTTTGTGCCCACCTTTGATGGGTACTTTTGATTACCCACATCTTTCTAGTGATGTCAATTTCATATTAGCTACCCCCGACCAACCTAGGGATGAAATATTTCAAGTGTCATCGTTCTGAACGACTTACTTTAATGAACCATGGACTCTTCCTTCCCCATCGGCCTCGATGGAAGGGACATGGAATCCTGGAATGGCCATGCCCTTTTCCGTGGCAGAAGTTGTGTACAATATTGTCTAGCAAGCTTTGTCCGACCTCGATCTAACTCCCGCACATGAGTTAGATCCATTTCTCGAGCGTATTTGGGATCAAGGTTCCCTCACCACTACTGATTCTTTAGACTTGGTATTTCTCTTTGACGAGGAGATTATAGAGGCATTAAATTGTTGGGATAGACCCTGGAATGATCTCCATCACATATCTTATTTTCTCCCAGAGTTGAGAAGAATAGAGGTAGGTGAATTCCTGTTGACTATGAATGGCCATAGGTCTTGTCCTATTAATCCTCTAGCTATGCATGTAGTTTATGCTGAGGGTAATATGGAAACTATCATTGAAACGATACCCATCAACATCACCAGAACCCCTGGCGTCGTGGAGAATGTTTTCATCGAAGAAATATTCTCCCCCGAGGAGATTCAAATCTATACAAATTTATTTAAGGAATTTCATGATGTTTTTTCCTAGTCTGACGAGAAACTTCTAGGCATCGATCCAAGAATCATCAAACATGAGATAACGACTTATCCTAATGCCAAGTCGGTCAGACAGAATCTTCGTCCAGTGAATCCTCAGAAAGCAGTAGCTGTTAAGGCTGAAGTAGAGAAACTGCTCAAAGACAGTTACATCTATCTCGTTCAGTTGACTCAATGGGTGTCAAATCCCATTCTGGTCAACAAAAAGGAGGGTACAATTCGTGTCTGTATGGAATTTCATGACTTGAAAAAGCCCTATCCAAAGGATAATTTCCCCACCCCATTCATTGATCAGTTTGTCGATGAATGCACAGGCTGTGAGGTCTTTTAATTCATGGATGGTTTTTCGGGATACAACCAGATTCAGATCAAACCCGAAGACCAACATAAAACAACTTTTATCTGTCAATGGGACACATTCTCTTATCGTAAGATGCCTTTTGGCCTAAAGAATGTTGGAGCCACTTTTCAGTGGGCCATTTCTTTTTCTTTCCACACCCTTAGACATATAGTCGAGGATTAGCTCGATGATCTAGCATCACGATCTTGTAATAGAGTTGATCATCCTACACACCTTCAAATAATTTTTGAATGATGTCGCTACTATCAAATTCTCTTGAATCCTAACAAGTGCATTTTCTACATGACATCGAGGCGTATTTTAGGTTTCATAGTTTTGAAAATAGGATTCATGGTCGATCCTCTTAAGGATAAGGCAATAGTTCAGCTACCACCCCCGTGCACACTCCCTCATCTTCAAAGCTTACAAGGGAAAGAGAACTTTCTTCGGCGTTTTATCGCAAACTATGATGAGGTCACTAAATGTTTCATGTGTTTATTGAAAAAGGGAGTCCATTTCTATTGGGACGAAGCCACTCAACGTTCTTTCAAAGCATTGAAACACACCCTCACGTCTTCCCCTCTACTTTGGCCTCCCAATTATAATAAATATTTCTTATTGTACTTGACCAGTGCAGAGTCGACCATCGGTATGGTCTTGGCTTAAGAGGATGATATGATCGAAGAGCATGTGATTTATTACCTGAGCTGAGGCCTGGTTGGGTCAGAACTCAACTATTCCCATGTTGAGAAGCTTGCATTGGAAGCAGTGCATGTTGTCCAACGGTTCCGTCATTATATACTACTTTGCAAGACCACCATCATTTCCATTTTGAATCCATTTCAATATGTGTTGACACGATGCGTTATTGGCGACAAAATCAGTAGATGGATTGTTTCACTACATTCCACCTAGGTTCAGTTAAGGGGCATTGTTATATCGTCGTAGCAGTAGACTACTTCACCAAGTGGGTCGAGGCTATTCCAACATTTAATAATGATGGAGAAAGAACAACTCTCTTCATTTTTAATTAGATTATAGAAAGGTTTGACATCCCAAAGGAGATTGTCACTGACCATGGCAGTCACTTATAGAACAAAATGATGTCCAAGTTAACATCAATTCTTGGTTTGAGGCAAGAACACTCATGACCCTACTACCCACAAACGAATGGTTAGGTGGAAGCTATGAATAAGTTCCTCAAGACTATTCTACAGTGAAAAATTAATTTTGCCAAGACAAATTGGCATTTGATGTGGTACTCAACATTATGGGCCTAACAAATGTCTATAAAGACTTCCATCATTTTCTCACCTTTTCAACCTGTTTTTTGAGATGGAAAAAGTCTTACCTATAGAGTGCCAAATCCCATATCTAAAGTTGGCAGTAGAGTTATTGTCAGACACTTCACCACTTGAGGAATGCCTATTATATCTCGAGCAATGTTGTTATGCAGCCTTGGCTAATGAGGTTCACAAGCAACGAGTCAAGTGTCAATATGATAGGTTCGTTCGTCCTCAGATTTTCTCCGAAGGTGACCTTGTCCTAGTTTACGACCAAGATAAGGATCCCCAAGGGGCAGGCAAGTTCAAACCCATGTGGTTAGGACCTTTCATTATGAAAGAGGTATTTAATAAGGGCACTTATATTCTGGTTGACTTTGAGGGAAATTATTTTGCGGAGCCTAGAAATGGGCTCTACCTCAAGAAGTATTACTCGTAGTTTGATCGCCTGTGTGACTTATTGTAGATATGTATAGTTCTTATATAGTTAGTTTTTGTCTCTTTTTTTTTATGGACATGTCATTATTTATGTCATATTTTTCACTTTGGAAGATTTCAAGTGAATCAGAGGTGTTCTTTGGGTTCGCGGACAACGCTAGCCGACACACTCAGAGGCTTGCTTCCGCAACTTCGGTGATTTTCACACCTCAAGGTCAGTTTCTATCTTCCAGAGGTATCTTTCTAGGTGATGCTACACACAATGTCACCGATTAGATTGCATTCATAGTGTTTCTTTGTGACACTTTGTCGCATGGCATCTCTCACCTCCGGGTCTACTTATATGCACAACTAGTTGTGTCTCAGTTAAATGGGGTTTACTACATTTATGATCCTAATTTACACTAACGATTCCTTAGGGTACATATATTAGAACGTTTCTTTGGTTACATTACGTATATCCATGCTCCTAGGAGATTAAATCAAATGACAGATACTCTAGCTAATCAAGTATTAGATTGGCATATTGCACACACATAAAAAGAAGCACACACATACACATGTACAAAGATTTGTAAAAAATGTGATCCATAAGACATAAAAGATGTAATTATATATATATATATATATATATATATCGAAAAGTGTCAGAGTACACAGGTGGGCACAAACGCCTCAAAAATAATAATCTAGTATACATCATGGGGCTTATGACCTCAAAAATATACAAAAGGTTCCCTTGACACATGGTGATCCATACTATATAAGAATGGGGCATGTTTTCCTTACCGTAGTGAACAATGATGTTTTCCAAACGCAGAAAAAGTTGGACCCGAGTCCGTGGAACCCCAACTACATGAGATTGCATTGATGGTGGAAGATCCTCGATCTCGACCATGGGAACTACACGAGTGAGTGCGGTGAGGTTCTGATCCACCCATCTCAAAAATCTCTCACCCTCTTTGGCTGGAGGTCCCCCTACTACTGCTGGTACTACCTCTGGTCGAGGATGCTGCCTAGTCCTTGAGAAGTCTATTGGGCACATTGGTCCCACATATGTACATAATAGATACATAGTTATTAAATAATTCGATACACATAAAAAAGATATATATAAAAGAAACTAAAAATTAAATAAATTTAAAAATACATGTACCTATCTCCCCTCACTCCTCTCCAGAAGGTACAGGCATATCTAGATCCTTATAAAAGTTGATTCTAGTGTAGGGGTATTCCTCTATCACTAAAATCTGTCGTGCCCACTAGTCAAAAAATGTGTCATCGAAGGCCTCTATGGTCCGTCCTCCCCCTTGTCATGGCATAAATGTTTCCCATATGCACACATTTGGGAAGGAGGCCACATGCCCCCACACTGTCTCTCTCAGACTAAGGTTGGGTATCCTCTCAAATAATAACGAGCATAGAACGGTACCGAACCTGAAGCTTTTGTTTCTACGCTCACAAAAATTCATAAGTTGCCTCTTCATGCAAGTCAACATGGTCGTTCTCTAGTAAAAAATGTGTGCATCAAGAAACTGCATAGCACAATACATATGCGCCCAAGATGCCTGGTGGACGGTCACAGATCCAATGATCTGCCCAATGAGCAGTAGGATCACCTTCAGTGATAGGTTAGTGATGTTGTTGATGGGCACTGTTGAGGAAAATATATGAATTGATATTACTCAAGCATTTTCAGACTTTACTTGGCTAAATTAAAGTAGATGGGAATATCACACTATGTTTATAGAAAACAAAAATATATATCCTAACTCACAAGTATTAATTACAAGTTCTTAGGATAGTCTTTTATCAACAAAAATCTTGCTGGAAATTCAATTTTTATGTATTTTTCTAAAGATATCAGTTGCTAAAATAAATGTAACAACAGAGGTAAAGACACTAAGATCATAATCAAGATAGATGAGACATAAATAAATCCCTTATTTCATTCCAATTCACCAAAGAGTCATTGTATTTAAGAAACTTCACATAGAAATATTGGACCAAAGTCAAACTTAGAAATCCCTGATGGAACATACAAAAAGACCTCTGACAGAAAACCAAAACTGAACTCTAAAAGTTGGATCAACTTGCCACAGATTGCTGCCCACTCGACTCTTCACAATAGCCTTTATCAGTCATGAAAGTTAATTCACAAACAAGCAAGTCTACACAAACCAGCAAAGATAGATCAACAACTCTCCAGAACAAGTGTCTAAATGATTTGATTTAGCCCTAAATATTGTTGTCTACAATAACACCCTGTTATCTCAAAAGATAATTAGTCTATGATGAATATATGAATGAATGAAAATTGAACTGTGTCAACATAAAATCAAAGATAAAACCTTAGCATTATTTGTGCTTCTATACTCCTCTTATTTCAACTTTTAGGAATTTAGAATTGGTTAGAATAGTTGAACTAACTTATGAGTTAAGATAACATAAGGCCTTAACTAACTTTAGTTACGGAGGGGGTGGGGAATTAATAATCATAAGAGGGTCATAATTAAATAATAACTAATAGGTTGGACCCCCTTGTGACTCCTTTAGTATTAACAATCATCACATCATAACATAATCCATTTGTTAAACAAACACACTAGGCCCCTGTGCCTCCCTTCAAAACATATTTTCATTTAATAATTTTAGCTCATAAATTTGAAAATATTTCAAACTAATGCTCAGATATCAAAACAAAACATGTTGTCCAAAATCCATGGAGTCCAATGTCATAAAACAATAAATAACATAAAATTTCAAAACCATATTTTCTAGTATGTGAAGAAACCCTTCCTTGGTTGTTGTTGTCACCTCCTGATTTCCCTGATATTGCCTTGAGATGGGCATAGCCTTTAGGCTTTATCTCACTGATCACGTGGGAACAATCATCCCTCAAATACATCCATGAAGAAATAGATTTTTTAGAGTCATCAGAGGGTGAGGAAGGGGTAGCGACAACTTTTCCTCTATCAGATGCATGGTGGGATTCATTCTTCAATCTCTTGTTGGCATCGGAGGATTGCACTGGTGAGTGGTTAGGGCCAGCTTGGGAAATGGGGATCAAAGGTGGGGGAGTAGGGAAGGTTAATTTTGGCTAGCCACGGTGTTGGGAGATTGTCGGTTGAACAATCTCCTGCCACCCATCGTTTTTCGGGATTTCAAGTTGTAAAGAGACATGAGGAAGCACATGTATACCAGGGGCATGAGGGGCTTGGTAGGGGGGTCATTCAGGCCTCATTTGCACTATTCCCTATCCTATCCAATTAAAGAACCCAACATGGAACGATTGGCAAAGATCTTCAGAATCAACATCAAAATGTATTGAGAACCTAGGCCTCCTTAGGCCTCAGTTCTAGTTACCTCTACCTCTATTGCCTTGGCCATGGCTTCCCCGACTAAAAAAAATCATCCTGCATATGTTAACAATTAGAAAATAATCTTTTAAATAACCATGCATGACCGATCCTTAAAAATACGAAATATATTTGGCTCAGAATGTATCAGGCTCATGCAATCCAATCCATACAATCTGTTCTAATGTTAATCAATGAGCAGGGGGGTGGAAAAAATTTTCAGGGATACATGAGGGGTTTTTAATTAGATAAAATATGATATAATGAAAGGGGAGAGATATGGTCACTGCTCAATGATAACAACAATCAACTGTAAGAAAACCAATAAGCCTCATTGAAATCCACACAAAATTATGCCACTTTTATCCAATCTAACATAGAAATTTTCTTAGTTGTGATCAATATCAGAGCAGGGGTGCATAGAATGAATATGGGATATGTGAGGGGGTTGTAACTAGTGGAAAATGAGATAATTGGAGGGGAAAAAAATGTTTACTGTTTATGTTATTAATCAAGCAATCCATAACATCAACCAACAATCAGATGACTGAGTAATAATTCTTGTGTATTTAACTAGTTCGTTGTCTAATAATAAAATATCCAACATAATGCCATTATTAAAGGTAATTTTTTCACACAATTTGCAAGAGGTTCTGTCCCCTTTGTTCGCACATTCTGCATGTTATAATAGTCAACAACAACACTCATTCCCAATCTGTAATCATTAACATCAACCACTGCCATACGTTTCTCCAATCTATATTTAAAAGTCATATTTTTTAAAAACAATGAAGTCACTATTTTTGCAATAGAGCCAATCAAGGTCTGTAATGATATTCGTTCCCATATATATATGTAGTAAAAATAATCCAGACACATGAAATGACTAAAATGATAATTGACTATACCACCAAACAACAACTATTTAGACACAAGCTATGCAGGAGTAAATTTCCAAGGCAATGTAACCATGCCACTGTAAAACAAAACAACTCAATGTGACTTAAAAATTGAACCAAGTAACCAACATGCCTATCATCAATAGCGGTCAATTTTCAATCAATAATGTGCTTAAACTTAGTGGATATCACTCAGCATGAAAGCAAGTCATCCATACTAGCAAGTCATCCATACTATGCATGGTGTGAAACTGAGAAAACTTCATGGTGCAACAATTCCACTAGTCACACAACAACATGAAACCATGATATAACTCAATAAATCATGCCGAGCTATTGATTTAGCCAATCATGATTGACCAAGCTTTGCACACTCAGGTTTACTCAACCAACAACAAAAGATGCAATAGATATACCTAGTCCAATAATTTACTTTGCAAAACACCCTATACAGAACGTGACCTACATGAGCAACCCCAATATTCATAACCAATGCCAACCATCAACTGAAACATCAAAAGTGTGAATATTAGTGAGTGTATATCAACTAACAAATACCACTATGGTAGAGGAAAAACCAACTGAACAAGCCATGGTAGTTGTTGGCATAGGGGCAGACCCAGGGTTCAACTCTAATGGCACACCAACAAACCCTAACTACTGGCCATTTAGTATCACCTGAATTAGCTATAGGGGGTTGTAGGACATAGGTTTCTACAACCAGAGGAAATGTAAAATGGATCCAATACAACAACAACACAACATCTAGATATCAGTTACCAGCTTAGACCTACTTCACACATTTATCTGTCAGATCTAACAAAATAATGTAACAACCATATATCAAAGGGCTAAAGAACACAACATCAATCACACACAACAACAATATGTACATGGTTCATCCTCTCCCTAGGTCTACGTCCAAATAACTGTGCTTTATAATATATTAAGTGAAAGCACAATCCTATTTGCACTCTTAGCTTGTAGATCTTCTCTCTTTCTCTCTTCTCTCTTTTTCCCTTCCCTGCACACCCAGTGGTAGGGTTGATCTTCACACCAAGTTGAATATCTTACAATACTGAATGCTCTCTCAGCACAATACTTCCCTCTCAGTAATAACAACAATCACTCATAATCACATCATCGAACCCATATAAGGTCCTCTTGACCTTTATTTATACATTACAATATCTCACCGACCGCCTTAGGCTGAAACCTAAGTTCCAAAACCCTATATACAAAAATCCTAGGTGTGTAAAACCCTAGGTCAACTTGACCCGCGTTTTCAGGGCTTTGCCAGCCTATCTTTCCTTCTTTCCCACAAAGTGATCCAAAGCATCTACCAGTGGATTTTTTTGCTTGCTGTGTTGTCCACAATCCATCTTCCTTGCTGATATGTTGTCCTTGATCTCCTCATCCAATGACTTGATTTCTCTTACTTTGCTCCGTCTTTTCTACTTTTCATCTCACTTCAACCCAATATCAATCACTGGTCTTCTACATAGTTCACATTTCATCTTTTCTTCCTTAATATTCACTTTCTTCCAAAACCAAGGGCCAACAGGCCCCCAAAACTCATCTATGACTTGTCTCGATGCACTTCATATCTAATCCTTTTGTTTTTCTTCGACTTCAGGCTACGTGGAGAAGTCTATGATTTCTTCTCTCTCCTCCCCCACTATGTGTAGACTATCTTTTATGTGTCTGGTACCCAGTTTGAACTGCATCTGGTACCTAAACTCTTTCTCCTCTTGTTTTTGTCAAGATTTGCGAGGCAACTAGTTCTCATAGTACAATTTCAACCGGCTCCCATTCACCAATCCTTCCTTCCATTCTCCATTCAAAGTCTTCAGCTGTGCAACTCCTCCTTCCATAACATAGACAACCTCATATGGTCGCAGCCAATGGATTCTGAAATTCCTTGGATGCTTCATGAATTTGCTATCATATACCAGTACCGAACATCCTTTCTTAAATGATTTCTTCTTGATATGGATGTCATGGTAGGCCTTTTCTCTTTCCTTCTTCACCTTTTGATAGAATCTTGCAATGAATCGATCTTCCTCTAGTTCGACCAACTACGCGAGGCTGGAATTCTTAAGCTAGGGACAAAATATTCCATTCGGAAAAATTCTTCTAGACCATAAACCCACTTAAAGGGGGTCTGCATTGTTAGCTTCTTGCAAGTGGTTCTATAGGCCCATAGTGTTGTTGGTACTCTTAAATCCCAGGCATCCCTATTCACACTACAAATCTTCGTAAGCACTATTTCCAAGATCTTATTGAATGCTTCAACTGTACCGTTCGCTTGTGGATGGTAGGGTGTGCTCTTCTGATGATGAACTGAAAATTCCTTAGTCTAGAATTCAATGGTTTTATTAATAAAATGTGGGCCTTGATCACTCATAAGGATCTTCGGGCATACCAACCTGGTTATGATGTCATCAAATATGAAGTGCACATTTGTAGTTGCACTACAATCCTTGACTACTCTTGCTTCTTCCCATCTGGTCAAATATTCTGTCGCAGTGATTATGTACCTTTCTCTTGTGCACTTTCCTGGTGGGTTTATAGGTCTCCCAAAGTCAATGGCCCATTTCTCAAATGCTTGTAAGGTTAGCTGGGGTGTTAATTGCATTTCATCTCTTCTAGATTATTTCCCAACTCTTTGGCATACATTGCAGGATCTGTAGTAGTCTTTAACATCTTTGTGTAAAGTAGGCCACTGGAGGCCAGATCTAGGAACCTTCTATGCTGTTTCTTTGCCTGCGTAGTGTCCTCCTGCAATTCCTTCACGAGCTTCTGCTAAAATCATTGTTCTTTCTACTTCCATAACAAATATCCTCAATATCTCATTACATCCCATCTTATATAGTTGTCTATCTATAAGTGAAAATTCTACGATGCACACTACCAATTGTTTCTTTTGGGTGATTGTATATTCACTAGGGGCCATTCCTATTGAAAGGAACTGGACTATCTTGGTGAAGTGATCATCAACCTTTCTAATGGCCAACAACTGTGCATCCAATAGTGTATCCTCCAAACTAGTAGGTTCCTCGCCATGTTTCAACCTCGACAAGTGGTCAGGGCCTTTGTTCATTCTCCCTAGCTTAACCATGATCTCAAAATCATATTCCTGAAATAGCAAAAGCCATATGCATATTCTTCCCCCCAACACTGAATTGTTGAATAGGTATTTTAGCATGGAGTGATCAGTAAACATTTTAAAGTGTCCTCCCAACAAGTAGTGGTGAAACTTCTACAACACATACACCATGGCTAACCCTTCTCTCTCAGTGGTGGTGTAATTTTTCTCAGCTGTGTTGATGGGCGAAATCGACCGTCCATCAACTGAGAGAGTGGAACTGGTTCGGGGCTGTCTAATAACCCAAGCCGTTTGGAATGAACCACCCTGACAGGTTTAGCGGCTCCGTTAGCCGATCTAAGGTCCTAGGAAAACCAAAGAGAAAACTAATCTAAACTAACTAATCTAACTAAAACTAAACTAACTAAAACTAAATAAAACAAACTAAACTAACTAATAATAAATAAAGCAAACTAATACTAACTAATAATAAAACAAACAAATACACTAATCTAATTAAAACTAACTACTAAACAAACTAACTAATCTACTATTTACAAACTACTAACTAATTAACTGTCTAACTACTAATTGCAATATAACCTATTTACAAAATGTACAACATCTACAAAATACAGATTTAGATAAAACATGAAAAACTCATTTTCTTTTCTGCCCTAAGATAGAGACATATATTTTTGTTGATTTTTATGATTTTATGAACAAGAAATAAAACTTATTGAAATTAAACGATCTAATATACTAACTACACATATATCTAACTAAAATACTAACAAATATACTAAACAGATAAACAACAAACAGACCTGGAAACGCTCCAGATTTGCCTTGTGTATGATGACTTCGAAGCTGGTCAAAGGAAGGAAACTCGCACTGAATAATCTGGAAAATTCTCGTAAACGATACGCTGCAATACTCTTTGAGTTGGTTTACAGGACAAACAAGACATAAAAAATCATAACAATTATAAGATTTATAAATATCTGCAATTAGGTAAACCTGTTATGCAAAAAATTATACTTAATAATTCAATTGATGAAGAAGAGAAATTTGTCATTCACAAACTGAATCAAGTAATTGCTATGTTTTTAAGTACTGGAAGAAATCAGATATGGATTATATTGATTAAATCATATCATTTGCAAAAGATTAAGATAGCTAAAGTAGTCATTAACCAAATGCAAATTGATACACATAAACATGAAACAAAATGTTGATATTATGAAAAGCTAAAGCTGTAGCAGAACATCAATTTATGTCTCAGTCTGTATTAAAATTCCATATCCTTGTTCTCCCACCAATGAGGATGATTATTACAAAAAATAATAAGTATTTAAAGGTTTTCCATAGGGTAAAACCTCCCTGTGGAAGTTATAAACTTGTTTACATGAAATCTGGGAGATATCCCAAGATCAACTAAACTAAGAAACTAAAATGAAACCAAAATATTTCAAATATCCTCTAAATTGTCCATCAAATCCCATACAATTTCGAATTCACCTGAAAAGGATCCAAAATAGACAAGTTAGAAGACTCTTTTATTAATAAAATGATAAAAATTAAATTCTACAGACTTAGCTACAGAATCATCTCATTCTGTACCTAGTCTAAAATAAGATACAGAATCAGAATTGAAATTAAATCAAATCTTTTTAAGAAATTCCATTCAATTTACATGCAACAATCATTTGAGAATGGATCATAAATTAAAATCGATATTCTATTATGAACTCAAACATGATACACACCATTTAACAGAGTGCAGAGATATCAATACTTTGTTTCGATTATAGTCATGAATCGGGTAAATGAAATCACATGTAACAACATTGTAGTCGTTTCTCAATCAAATCGAATCCATCAGTTATGGAATCATTTTAACATTCAATTGAAAACGAATCAAATCGCAAACACTTCGTTACAATTGTCTTATCATCAGGGGAAATAATCGAATTGAACAAGATTATTTTCAAATCACGATAACGGTATAGCAGGTGATTTAGGCTATGAACGAATTCAAACCATAACCGACACATAACCAAAATCGTAACAGGATCAATCAAACAGAGTTTGTTATCGATCGTTTATCATTTCATAGTGAGCAAACAAGATTGATTTTCCTTTACTAAAATCGTTCCAATCAAACGAATTACAACTGGGTTTGACCAATTCGTTTTTACACATTTAAAATCAAACCAAACAACAATCCAAATGAGCGAATTAATCGACTGAGTTTAGCATATTCACTGCAAATCATAATCGTTTTATGTTTCGGGCATAGTTGCACAGGTTTAATGAGACCATTGTTTTTATAAGAACATAGTAGTTATTTCCAAATTTAAATCAAACAGAGTGGTATTCGTGATTTGGAAAATCGTATGACAGAGCACATTGTAACAACTACACAGCATACGAATCATATGAAATCGAATCCGAGGGTAATTGTATCCTAAATAGAGTATGGAAATTCCTGTGAGAGGTGAATACAAAACGAATTGTATTGAAAACACACCATTAATTCGTTACTTCACTTAGACAAGCTTAGCAAATGAAATCCAAATGAATAACCATAAAAAAATCTATGAGCAAACCATATATCGAATCGAAACTCTTTCTATTTTAATAAAAACATAGCCATGTAAAGGATGATCACCGAATGATAGAGGCATTTGAATAAGTGATCAAACTATTAAAAGCTGAATCAAAATCATTATAGCAAACTAGATTATTTACAAAACAAAGCGATGTGAAAACCATACTTGTGTAGCGACGAGGCTGCTTGTTTATACCAGCCTGGAATTTACAATAGCCATGGCTGATTCCACGTTTTTGAACAGGATGGAGCCGGTTGTCTTTTGTTTTTTGTTTGTCGCTTGTAGCTTGGCCTTTTGACTAGTTAGGAATGCAATCTGGTCTTCCAATGATTGCATCCTCGATTGGAGTTTTGGAACATCAATATAATATCACTCTAACCATGAATTGCATTGGTCACAGGGTGACTGTGTGGGTTTAGACAGAGTAGGCGAGGGTTTGGGCAAATGATCGAGGGTTTCACAAGGCACTTTAACACCCAGGTAGTTAGGGTCGTCCTTTAGGCAGGGGGGTAGGTTTGATACAAAATCATAAGGGGGCTCATGACACAAACCTTGCGAATAGGGGTATTCGCTGGCCAAGAAATGCTCAACTTCTGAATCAGAGTCCTCACTCAAGACGATAGGGTTTGGCTCAACAGGGGGTTTTGGCTTGTTCCTTGCCATCCGTGAAATCAAAAATGCATTATTTTTACCCTTATCGTTAGCAGTAGGGTTTGCCTTGGTCTTTTTTGTCACATGATTAACAGTCTCAACACTCTTAGTCACAATGTGAGGTAGGTCGATAAGAGGGTCGGCCAAGGGTTTAGGCAGTAGGACATGGTAGGGCACTGGGGGTATAGCCTTGACCTCACTCACCACAGGTTTGTCAACCTGTGTAGTGTTCGGATCCTCGAAACCATTCCGAGCAAATAAAATGCTCTAGATATCCTCGTGCAAACTCAAATGATATAGAACGATGAGCTTGATAAGCCCATAAAAACCATAAGCTAACGTAGGTGGTGGAGGAACACAAGTCTGTATCGACCTTCACAGGTCACGAATTGTTTGATTATCATCAATAAATCGTGCCATCGTGGTTTAAGTGCAGAGATAGACATACCTCTATCACACGAGGTAACCTTGCGCGAGAGGAAGAGCAGTGTCCATGGGACCTCCTCGACCTTGCAATTATTGAACCATCGTTGTCCAGTGGCAGGCAAACCCATAGCAAGACTGATAAATTTCTCATCAATTTCCAATTGTATGTCTCCTACTTTGGCTCGACAACCATCGAAGGTCATGGCAAACTGTCGAGCTACGCAAAGGTTAAAACTTTCAAAATGTTTCATGAAGGTAAGCCATCCACTGTCTGCCAAATCTTGGCGAGCATTGTCAAACATCAGCAGGGTTTGATTTCCATTGGGTTCAACTCGTACAACTGGGGCCATGGAGCCGAATGCATGGTAAGGGAAGGGTTGGAATTCATCAACACACACTGTAACAGAGCTACCCGAACCAACAACAATGAGCGAGAAAAAGGGGTAAGCATAGATGCGAGCATGCGAAGGTGGTGGAGTCATTCACTACCATGAACGATAGTTATGGCAAAGTACAACCACCGATTTACACATATGTTCAAACAATCATAGAATAGCTCAAAAATCATATCATTTGGCCAACCAAAGAATCAAATGGTAAGTGTTATGCCAATGCACCAAATCAACGTTAGACTATAGTTTTTAAACCATCGACATTCAACGTGAAACCAACACCAAATGTTAGCCATGTGCCATTGTATAAACGTTTAACCAATGTGCCGATTGATATTCATATAGCCGCCAAGCCAAAATTATGAAAGGATTAACATAAGGGTTATATCAAAAGACATATATATATATATATATATATATATATATATTAATCATAGCCCCTATGCATTTTCATAGAATCAATGATCAGGCAAGTCATAAAAGGTGTAAATCCAAATGCTCAATGCCTTATAAACTCAATAAAATCAAGTTATGCAATCAATATAAGAATGTCCAATGAGAACAGTTCGAAAGTCCTTCCAGCCACATAACGATAAACAAAAGGTAAATGCAGTAGGCATATCGATAAAAAGATCATGATAGTTTAGATAGTGATTGAAATGTGACCTCGAAAGGAAAATTTTTCACGCTTACAGTCGTGAAAACTTAACGAAGACAAATGTGCAAATGTCGCAAAAAATGAAAATGTCTACTATTTGAAAAATGTGATGAAAACTTGATGTTTGCAAGACATAGGCGTAGGCAGCTTGTGAGACGATAGAAAAAGGTGAGTTGGCTGCCAACAATGGTGACACACTGGTAGAAGCAATTATCTTTGTTAAAGAAACATCTTCATATTAAGACAGCAAAGAAAATTTCAACTCAGAAATAACAACCAGAAAATTGTACGAACACCATCATTAATCATTCTTTTCAGCAGTGTTAAAAGATGAAAACCAATAACAATCTTAAGATTAGCAATTCACGATATTAAAGATAAAATATTCAATATTGTTGGCATGGCCACTGCTGCTAGTAGGCGTCCATAGCCTCGATAGGGTTTCCATTTAACCCACTTTGACATCTGTATCCTTCCAAGAAGTTTTGGATCAGCATAAAGGACATTAAAGAGGTTTCTTTTTTGCAGATTTTCGTATACCCGACATTGCTTCGTTGCCAGCGGGCCTGTTCAGTACCCCGACGAAGTTTTCTTGGCACCATGCATGCATTTACCTACTGCCAGCAGACTTGTTCAGTATCCCGGTGGGTTTACAAGCACTTCCCACAGATCTTATTAATAATTTTTATTTTGTTTTTCATATGTATATCTCTGAGCGGGGTGACGCTAAAAATCTTGATATTTTAGCATATTTTTTTTTTAGACCTCATCAGATTTTTTTTTTTTTTAGAACTGTCCTTTATTAAGCTCCAGAGATGTTTTATTTACAAAACATTTCCTATGACAGGGAGACATCTTTTGAGTCATTCCTTTACGGAAAATGGATAGCGTAAATAGATAATAGATGATCATGACAAACTTTTCTCAGAGATCGAAATCAGTAAACTTCTTTCAAACAACAAATTTTCCAACACAGATATCAATTTCAGCAATATATCATTGAAGTTTGTACAAATTTTCAGAAGTTACTTCAGCGCAGGAATTTTCTATCATGTTTGTCTGAATAGTTCAATGTACAGGTATGTGTATATCCAAAAAGTCAAACTGATCAATTCAAATCGAAATTAAAAAACAGAAAACAAATGAAAAAGAAAACAAAAGCAAAAATATATACATAATATACAAAGGTAGTTATCACACAAAATATCTTTTCAGGGCTTGGCCATTCACTGGGTAGGTTTCAAGCTACCCTTCAAGGTTCTGCAATCGAAAGGAACTAGGACCCAACTTTTCAGCAATTAAAAATGGTCCAAGCCATAAGTTTTGAAATTTGGTGTGCTCACCCTTTCCTTCGTGTGGTTTGTCCCACTTCAAGACGAGATCGCCTATTTCAAAATTCCTATCAGAAGTAGAATTAGAATTGAACCAACTTTTAATCAATTGCTGATGTTGATCTAACTTATGCTTAGCTTGGGCTCTTACCTCTTCCAACTTCATCAAAGCATTAATCCGGCTTTCTAAAGGGGGACAATCTTCTTCTTGGACTTTTTGTGACAATTGAAGAGAAGGAAGAAGAATGTGAGGTGGTAGAATTGCTTCTCTTCCATAGACGAGAAAAAAGGGGGAGTTACCTATAACGGCTTTGGGCGTTACCCTATCATCCCACAACGCATTCAGCAGTGCATTGTGCCAATTCTTGTGATTTTCAACCACAGTTCTCTTGATAATTTTAATCAAGTTCTTGTTTGTTGATTCTGCTAATCCGTTGCCTTGGGGGTAGTAACTAGTAGAATACTTCATCTTTATTCCTTTTTCTAAATAAAACTTGCTCATCTCCAGAGAAGAAAAGTATGAAGCGTTGTCAAAGACTAGACAATCAGGGATACCGAAACGAGTGATGATATTCGAGTTTAGAAAGGAAATAACCTGACTGGTGTTGACAGTTCTTTGCGCAACAGCTTCATACTATCGAGTAAAGTAATCTATGGGTGTCACAATAAACTTGTGCTATTGCGATGATGGAGGTTTAATTGGACCTATGATATCAAGGCCCCATTGCTGGAAAGGAGAATCTATTGAAATGGGTTGCAAGGGAAAGGCTGTTTTTTGCAACCGCCCTGATGCTTTCTGACAGATGATGCATTTGCAACACAAGGCATGGGCATCCCTAAAAAGCATGGGCCAGTAGTAACCGGCTCTTAAAACCTTGTGAGCAGTGGTGTCACCACCGAAGTGGCCACCAGCTTCTCCTGCATGCAACTCAAGCAAGACTTTTTCTGCTTCATCTTTCTCGAGATAGCGCATCAGTACGTCGTCAAAATTCTGATGAAACAGTACACTGTTAATTAGATTAAAAGAGGCAGACTTTAGTCTTAACGCTCTTCTCTTGGCGGGGTCAAGGTGACGGGGTGCTGACCCATGTTCAAGACAGAATCTAATATAGTTGTACCAGGGACCAACGAGGTTTTGTGTGCAACAAATGAAACTTTGATCGCTTTGTCCTAGGTTTGACGTATCACTATCTTCTTGGTGTCCTGTTTCTGAATCAACAACCAATTTACATAACCCTTGGCCTCTCACGATCTAAGCTGGGGTGATTTCTAATTCATACTCCTACAAGGAGCTGACCCAGTTAGCTCTCTTATCTCCTAACTCCTTCTGCACTAAAAAGTTCCTTACGGCAGGGTAGGGGACAATGACTTTCATCCTTGACCTCAAAAGATATGACCAAAAATGCTTAACTGCTTTGAAAATAGCGTAGGCTTGCCGATCAACTACTTGGTAGTTAAGTTCAACACCTTTGAAAGAAAAACACATAAAGGCGATGGTTACTTCGTTGTTTTCATAATTCTTCTGAGTTAGGACTGCGGCATAGGAACGGTCAGAGGCAAAAGTATAGAGTGTGAAATCTTGAGAGAAGTCAGGGCTCATGAGAAACGGAGTGTCTATTATAGCCTTATTTATCGCATTAAAATCTTGATTTTTTTGTGGGTCCCTAGTGATATTGGGTGTCTTTCTTAATTAGGTTCTGTAGAGGTCTGACCATTTCAGAGAAGCTGGGGACGAATCTTCTCACGAAGTTGATCTGGCCTAAGAAAGACTGCTTGGATTTTTTGGATATAGGAGGAGGAAGTTTTGCGATGACTTGAGTCCTCTCGGGGTCAATAATCATTCCTTCACTAGACACAATGAATCCTAGGAGTTTACCCTGTTCTACTGCAAAGATGGACTTTTTGGGGTTCAAGGAGATGCCATATTTACGAAATCATAGCAGAACGGCTCGTAAGTGAGCTAGATGATCATATTTGTTTTTAGAATAAACAGTCACATCATCTAAGTAAACTACGACAGACTGATTGATTAAGCCTCGGAAAGCAATGTCGATTTCTCTCTGAAAGGTAGCACCAGCATTAATCAATCCAAAGGGCATTTTGCGATAAGCATAAGTGCCCCACGGGGTACGGAAGGTACTTTTGAGTTGGTCTGGCAGAGACATCAGGACTTGGTTGTATCCAGAGAAACCATCCAATAAGGATAGCCTCTCGGAACCAGATACATGTTGAAGGATCTGTTCCATGGGTGGGACAGGATAATTGTCTTTGTCATATGCTCTATTGAGATTTCAGAAATCGACACAAAGTCGAATTTCCCCGTTTTTCTTTCGAACTGGGACAAGGTTGGACACCCATTGAGTGTGCCTAATAGGAAAAATTATTTTAGCACTTAGGAGTTTATTCAATTCTTTTTGAATGGTTGGTTCTAGTTTAGGGTGCATCTTCCTCAGTTTCTGTTGGAAGGGTAAGGTTTGGGGCTTCATCGGGATGACATGTTGTATGATATTAGGATCGAAAGTCTTAAGATCATCATACGTCTATGCAAAGACATCTTTAAATTCTTTGAACAATTTAACAAAAGAAACATTTTCCTTTCTAGAACATCCCAAGCCTAGATTAATGCACTGAGGATTTTCACTAGTTCCTAATTTCACTTTTTCATAAGACAACAAGGAACTATTAGTTTTACAATTGACCGTCTTTTTAAATTTATCTTCAAAATCATAAAAATTCTCTAATCTAATTACAAATTTTGGGATCGAGTTTACCATATCTGATAGAGCTTTAGGAGATTTCGGATCAGGTATTACCGTAAAATCGTGCAAATTGTCATCGTGTGTGCATTCATCTATTACCGCGTATTGAAAGGTTTCTTCCATGTGCAGAAAGTTAATGATATGTTGATCATCGTCAAATACTCTCCAGTTTGTGATATTGTCAGGAATGGATGGCCGAAACAACAACTCAACCGAGAATGCGTCTGGGGACAAGTCTTCTATAGGAAGAAGTTTAGAAGCTACATTAGCTAACAAATCTACTTCAGAGTTATTCGATCTAGGAATGGAATTTATATTAAAAGCAGAAAATTTATTCATTAAACTCCATACCTCAGACTGGTAACTTTTGAGATGCGGGGAAAGACAATGTATAGAGTCTCTTACCTACCCAACCACTATTTCAGAGTCTCCAAATACAACCAGGTTTTGAATGTTCATATCCAGATCTTTTCTGAGACCTTGTAGTAAAGTCTCATATTCTGCAGTATTGTTAGTACATTCAAATTCTAGTCTGCAAGCTATTAATGCCTTGTTACCTACCGGATCAATAATAATGCAGCCTGAACCAGCTCCTTCTTTAGACTTAGAATCGTCAAAATATAGAGACCAAATTTGATTTGCATCAGGTTCATAGGATTGTTGTGTGGAAGGTGCGGGCTGCACAAATGCTACAATATCAGACTATTGTTCTAGATTGGTGATTGGTGAAACCTCGGCCACGAAGTTGCTGAAGAAGGTGTCCATCCCTTGTACTTCAGGTGAATCAGTAGGAGGTGTATATGGTTCGTTGGGATCATTCAAATCTGTGACCGTGAACTTAAGGTAACACTCACGATTCACCCTGATCTTGTTAGGCTTACCGTTCTCTGGGAGCCATAAGTGAGACCAGTCTATTGAGAAGTAACCATGTAGTTGTTCCGACCAATCCCTGCTTAAAAACATGCCATACACTTCCAGAATATCCACAACAATTATATCAATAACTTGATGAACCTTTGGGTTAGACGATAATCTAATCAACACATTTTTTAGTTCGCCTATAACATTGACATTTGTCCGATCAAGTTGTATGAATTTTAAAGTACATGGTTCCATTTTAGCGTTAATCTTTTGGCAAACAAACGAAGGCATCACATTGGATGACGCTCCTGAGTCTACCATACAATTATACACATTTCTGTTGAAAATTTCGAAAGTTAAAAGAAAAGGAGGTACATTCTTGCGAGTACTAAGAGTAGTAGCTTGTGGCTTCTTACTCACAATTTCTAAGGCTACTTTATTTGCATTATTTACATTATTTACATTATTTATAGGGATTGTAGGAAGGATTCTTTTATCTTGAGGATCATGATTATATTTAGTGGAAGTCTTCTGAGGGACTTTGCTTTGCACAACCTTGTTACCATTAGAATTACCAGTTTTGCCATTCTCTGAAATATTTTGCAACATTTTTTGTAACAAAAATGGAAACTTCAACAACTCATAAATAGAAATGTTAGCCCTTAAATTTTTGAGATCTTCAACCACATCATAATATAAGTTGGGGATGACATTACTCTGCTTAGTTTCTGCTGATTTAGATTTCTTTGGAGGGGAAGTTGTAGTATTTTCTGTAGAAGGTTTATTCGTTGTCTTACTCCTAGTGTTATAAGGGTGAACAGTCTCAAAGTTGGCTTGGAAGATACCATCCGAGAAGTGTCCAAAAATGTTTGGAGAAGACTCTTCTTCTTGAACTGTCTCTGGTTCAACTACCTCCTCAGGAATCTCAGGAGGCATCAAGTTATCTTGGGCTTCTAGAATTGTTTGAAGAGCACATTGCAAACTTTCTAGATTAAGGCCTTCGGTGGTTGGGTTAGGTCGATTGGTAGGAAAGATGTTTCGAAAAAGAGGTTTGTAGGGTCCTTTACTCGAGGAAGATTCTTCGGTCGACCTCTTCAAGTCTATAACTTGATTAGATAGTTTTTGAACAACTTTAGTTAGGTTTTCCAAATCAGAGTTTTCAAGTTGTGTTTTACTTTGAGTAGGTCTGGGGAGGATTTCAATCTTCTTTTTGGCAGAAGAAACAGTCTCAGTTTCATTGCTAGAAGAGTCCTTAAGACTAAGTATGTCTTTTTCTATCTGGATGGCTTCCTCGAAGGCTTCTAACAACATGACCTTTTTTGATCGTTTAACCCAAATAGCTATGCTTTGATGCAAATATTTAGTGTAGTAAGCTATTATAAGACTCTCAGCGGGCAAAAAATCCGCAGGGATTCGGTTTTTAAGCGTCAAGAATATTTGATTAAAATCTTTAACTTTTTCTTTTGGGTTCATTTTTAAGCTAGAAATGTCCATGACCAAGACTTCCGGAGGCTTACCGTCTCCGAAATTTTCCAGAAATCATGACTCAAATTTTTCCCAAGACACGATGGTATGGGGCCTTGGGAAAAGTACCAAGTGGATGCATTACCCTCAAAAGTATACGGGAAAAACCTACAGACAACGTATTCATGTTCAACATTATGGAGTCTAATGGCTAACATAATTTTTTTGATATGATCTTCAGCTATCTGTTTTGAATTAGGATCAAACTTGGGAAGCCATTTCTCTGGGTGCTTAGGTAAAGGGTGCTGAGCTCTAGGTACAACTACAACATCCTGGTCCAACCAGGGTCTAACAGGGTTGTTCTAATTTGCCATTGGGGTAGTGGGTTTAGAAGGCTGAGAAGGTGAATTGACTTCGTCTGACGAGGAATCTCCTTCAGAAGAGGAAGAAGACGATGGAGGTAGTGAAGGACGTATGCCAGATCCTCCTGTAATAGGATTTAAGTTTGGATCTGTAGGATTCACAGTGAGGTTAGTGTCACCTAATTGTTCTCTGATATCAGAGAAGTCCAAAGGTCGACCCCATGGACGGTTAGGTTGCCTAAGATGAGCTAAGGCACTATGTGTTTTAATAAGATATTGGCGGACAATCTCTTGTATGTCACCACCTATAGGATTAGGGGTTGTTGGCTCAACTGTGATCCGTGGATCGTCGGTTGAAGTAGTTGTTGTTTGAAGGGGAATATTATCGTGTGAACGGATTCTAGTCACTATAGGTGAGCGATTAGGGGGTGGAGGAGTCTTGCGACCGCCTCGTGCCATTAATTAAGTTCAGGCCCTCTTTCTAGCGCCATTTGTTGACGAGCGAAATCGACCATCTGTCAACTGAGAGAGTGGAACCGGTCCGGGGTTGTCTAATAACCCAAGCCGTTTGGAATGAACCACCGTGATGGGTTTAGCGGCTCCGTTAGCCGATCTAAGGTCCTAGGAAAACCAAAGAGAAAACTAATCTAAACTAACTAATCTAACTAAAACTAAACTAACTAAAACTAAATAAAACAAACTAAACTAACTAATAATAAATAAAGCAAACTAATACTAACTAATAATAAAAAAAACAAATACACTAATCTAATTAAAACTAAATACTAAACAAACTAACTAATCTACTATTTACAAACTACTAACTAATTAATTGTCTAACTACTAATTGCAATATAACCTATTTACAAAATGTACAACATCTACAAAATATAGATTTAGATAAAACCTGAAAAACTCATTTGCTTTTCTGCCCTAAGATAGAGACATATATTTTTGTTGATTTTTATGATTTTATGAACAAGAAATAAAACTTACTAAAATTAAATGATCTAATATACTAACTACACATATATCTAACTAAAATACTAACAAATATACTAAACAGATAAACAACAAACAGACCTGGAAACGCTCCAGATTTGCCCTGTGTATGATGACTTCGAAGCTGGTCGGAGGAAGGAAACTCGCACCGAATAATCTGGAAACTTCTCGTAAATGATACGCTACAATGCTCTTTGAGTTGGTTTATAGGACAAACAAGACATAAAAAATCATAACAATTATAAGATTTATAAATCTCTGCAATTAGGTAAACCTGTTATGCAAAAACGTATACTTAATAATTCAATTGATGAAGAAGAGAAATCTATCATTCACAAACTGAATCAAGTAATTTCTATGTTTTTAAGTACTGGAAGAAATCATATATGGATTATATTGATTAAATCATATCATTTGCAAAAGACTAAGATAGCTAAAGTAGTCATTAACCAAATGCAAATTGATACACATAAACATGAAACAAAATATTGATATTATGAAAAGCTAAAGTTGTAGCAGAACATCAATTTCTATCTCAATCTGTATTAAAATTCCATATCCTTGTTCTCCCACCAATGAGGATGATTATTACAAAAAATAATAAGTATTTAAAGGTTTTCCACAGGGTAAAACCTCCCTGTGGAAGTTATAAAACTGTATACATGAAATCTGGGAGATATCCCAAGATCAACTAAACTAAGAAACTAAAATGAAACCAAAATATTTCAAATATCCTCTAAACTGTCCATCAAATCCCATAAAATTTCGAATTCACCTGAAAACGATCCAAAATAGACAAGTTAGAAGACTCTTTTATTAATAAAATGATAAAAATTAAATTCTACAGACTTAGCTACAGAATCATCTGATTCTGTACCTATTCTAAAATAAGATACAGAATCATAATTGAAATTAAATCAAATCTTTTTAAGAAATTCCATTCAATTTACATCCAACAATCATTTCAGAATGGATCATAAATTAAAATCGATATTCTATTATGAACTCAAACAGGATACACACCATTTAACAGAGTCCAGAGATATCAATACTTTGTTTCGATTATAGTCATGAATCGGGTAAATGAAATCACATGTAACAACACCATAATCGTTTCTCAATCAAATCGAATCCATCAGTTATGGAATCATTTTAACATTCAATTGAAAATGAATCAAATCGCAAACACTTCGTTACAATTGTCTTATCATCAGGGGAAATAATTGAATCGAACAAGATTATTTTCAAATCACGATAATGGTATAGCAGGTGATTTATGCTGTGAACGAATTCAAACCATAACCGACACATAACCAAAATCGTAACAGGATCAATAAAACAGAGTTTGTTATTGATCATTTATCATTGCATAGTGAGCAAACAAGATTGATTTTCCTTTACCAAAATCGTTCCAATCAAACGAATTACAACTGGGTTTGACCAATTCATTTTTACACATTTAAAATCAAACCAATCAGCAATCCAAATGAGCGAATTAATCGACTGAGTTTAGCATATTCGTTGCAAATCATAATCGTTTTATGTTTCGGGCATAGTTGCACAGGGTTAATGAGACCATTGTTTTTATAAAAACAAAGTAGTTATTTCCAAATTTAAATCAAACAGAGTGGTATTCGTGATTTGGAAAATCGTATGACAGAGCACATTGTAACAACTACACAGCATACGAATCATACAAGATTGAATCCGAGGGTAATCTTATCCTAAATAGAGTATGGAAATTCCCGTGAGAGGTGAATACAAAACGAATTGTATTGAAAACACACCATTAATTCGTTACTTCACTCAGACAAGCTTAGCAAATGAAATCCAAACGAATAACCATAAAAAAATCTACGAGCAAATCATATATCGAATCGAAACTCTTTCTATTTTAATCAAAACATATCCATGTATAGGATGATCACCAAATCATAGAGGCATTTGAATAAGTGATCAAACTATTAAAAGCTGAATCAAAATCATTATAGCAAACTAGATTATTTACAAAACAAAGCGATGTGAAAACCATACCTTTGTAGCGACGAGGCTGCTTGTTTATACCAGCTTGGAATTTACAATAGCCGTGGTTGATTCCACGTTTTTGAATAGTATGGAGCCAATTGTCTTTTTTTTTTTGTCTGTCGCTTGTAGCTTGGCCTTTTGACTGGTTAGGAATGCAATCTGGTCTTCCAATGATTGAATCCTCGATTGGAGTTTTGGAACATCAATATAATATCGCTCTAACCATGAATTGCATTGGTCACAGGGTGACTGTGTGGGTTTAGACAGAGCAGGCGAGGGTTTGGGAAAATGATTGAGGGTTTCACAAGGCACATTAACACCTGGGTAGTTAGGGTCGTCCTTTAGGCAGGGGGGTAGGTTTGATACAAAATCATAAGGGGGCTCATGACACAAACCTTGCGAATAGGGGTATTCAGTGGCCAAGAAACACTCAACTTCCGAATCGAAGTTTTCACTCAAGACGATAGGGTTTGGCTCAACAGGGGGTTTTGGCTTGTTCCTTTCCATCTGTGAAATCAAATGTGCATTCTTTTTACCCTTATCGTTAGCAGTAGGGTTTTTGTTGGGATTTTTTGTCACAGGCTTAACAGTCTCAACACTCTTAGTCACACTGTGAGGTAAGTCGATAGGAGGCTCGATCGAGGGTTTAGGCAGTAGGACATGGTAGGGCATCGGGGGTATAGCATTGACCTCACTCACCACAGGTTTGTCAACCTGTGTAGGGTTCGGATTCTCGAAACCATTCCGAGAAACGAAAATGCTCTAGCTATCCCCGTGCAAGCTCAAATGATAGACAACGATGAGCTTGATAAGCCCATAAAAACCATAAGCAAATGCAGGTGGTGGAGGAACACAAGTCCGTATTGACGTTCACAGGTCACGAACTATTCGATTATCATCAATAAATCGTGCCATCGCGGTTTAAGTGCAGAGATAGACATACCTCTGTCACACGAGGTAACCTTGCGTGAGAGGAAGAGCAGTGTCCATGGGACCTCCTCGACCTTGCAATTCTTGAACCATCATTGTCCAGTGGCAGGCAAACCCGTAGCAAGACTGATAAATTTCTCATCAATTTCCAATTGTATGTCGCCTACTTTGGCTCGAAAACCATCGAAGGTCATGGAAAACTATCGAGCTATGCAAAGGTTAAAACCCTCAAAACGTTTCATGAAGGTAAGTCATCCACTGTCTGCTAAATCTTGGCGGGCATTTTCAAACATCTGCAGGGCTTGATTGCCATTGTGTTCAAATCACACGACTGGGGCCATGGAGCCAAATGAATGGTAAGGGAAGGGTTCGAATTCATTAACACACACTGTAACAGAGCTACCCAAACCAACAACAATGAGCGAGCAAAAGGGATAAGCATAAATGAGAGCATGCAAAGGTGGTGGAGTCATTCACTGCCATGCAGGATAGTTATGGAAAAGTACAACCACCGATTTACACATCTATTCAAACAATCATAGCATAGCTCAAAAATCATATCGTTTGGCCAACCAAAGTATCAAATGGTAAGTGTTATGCCAACGTGCCAAATCAACGTTAGACTACAGTTTTTAAATCATCGACATTCAACGTGAAACCAACACCAAATGTTAGCCATGCGCCATTGTATAAACGTTTAACCAATGTGCCGATTGATATTCATATAGTCGACAAGCCAAAATTATGAAAGGATTAACATAAGGGTTATATCAAAAGANATATATATATATATATATATATATATAAATTAATCATAGCCCCTATGCATTTTCATAGAATCAATGATCAGGCAAGTCATAAAAAGCATAAATCCAAATGCTCAATGCCTTATAAACTCAATAAAATCAAGTTATGCAATCAATATAAGAATGTCCAATGAACACAGTTTGAAAGTCCTTCCAGCCACATAACGATAAACAAAAGGTAAATGCAGTAGGCATATCGATAAAAAGATCATGATAGTTCAGATAGTGATCGAAATGTGACCTCGAAAGGAAAAGTTTTCACGCTTACAGTCGTGAAAACTTAACGAAGAGAAATGTGCCAATGTCGCAAGAAATGAAAATGTCATCTATTTGAAAAATGCGATGAAAACTTGATGTTTGCAAGACATAGGCATAGGAAGCTTGTGAGACGATAGAAAAAGGTGAGTTGGTTGCCAACAAACTCTTGATAGCTTCCTTCTAGAAAAGGATAATGAGTGGTCAATATCTCCTTCTCCTGGTTGTGCTAACACTGCTCTTGATGCAATAGAATATGCATCAACATGCACATGAAATTCCTTGCTCGAATCTGGGAAAAATATAATAGGCACAGTAACCATTTTATGTTTCAGTGTGTCGAAGCTCTGTTATCATTCTTATGTCCAATGAAACTGCCAGTCTTTCTTCAAAATATTCTCCATGGGTGATGTGATCTATGCATAGCCTTTAATGAACTTCCTGTAGTATCCATTATGTCCTAGTGCAGTGCACAACTGTTTGAATGAATTAGGAGGAGGAAAATCAACTATAATGGCAATATTAGATTGATCTACCAACAATCTTTGCTTACACACAATATGGCCTAGAAACGCTCCAAAGGGTGAAAATAATATGCACTTCTTCAGGTTCAAGGCAATTTGACATTGTCTGCACTTATCCAATATTAGTATTAAGTATTCAATATGATTTTCAAACAAACTAAAAACAGTCCAATCATCAAAATATGCTTCCAGAAATTTATGTAAAAACTCCTTGAATGCTTCGACCACCACCGTAGAAAATATGGATGGAACATTCTTCAATCCAAATGGCATAACTGTATACTGGTAGGATCCCCATTCTGTAGAAAATGTGGTCTTGTGATGATCTTCCATGTAAATCTTAATGTGATGGTATCCTGAAAATCCATCGGTGAAGGAGTAGACCTCATGTCCTCCCACGTTATCTAACACTTCATCAGTAAATGGTGTAGAGAATGGGTCAAGAAAATATGCATCATTAAGCTTCCTGAGATCTACACAGATCTTGATTTCTACAGTCTGCTTATCATGCACCAGCATAGGGCTAATCCACTTTGACTCTTCAATAGGTTCTATGATTCCTGCTTCCAACATTCTGTTTAATTCAATATTCACTTTCTCATTATATTTAGGATTCAATATGTAGGGTCTTTTTTTAACTGCCTTAGCATCTGGCTTCAAGAGGATATTCATCTCTCCCACGGTCCCTTTAATTCCCTTCATATCGGTGAACTTGGTTAGAAACAAATCATTATATTCATGCAGTAACTCTGTGATCTTGTCAATAGTGGAAACATCCTAGTAATCTCCAACATTTGCAAGCTTCAGTGTTTTCTCTCTTCCAATATTGACTTTATTGATTTTAATTGGTTGTCCAATGAAAGGTATCTCAACTCCTGGTCCTTCTATGTCTCTCTATCCTTCTGTTGTAGCGATGTTCACCTTCCTAGGATCATCGTCTTCATCAACATTGATATTGTAACAGCCCTACAATTTATGAAGAGGCTCAGTTCATTTGTCCTCTTCTTGCTCCAAAGTGAGTATAGGTGCCTCCTCAAATACTTTCTATATTACAATTTGTAACACTTGATCCACTGTAGGATATCGAATTTCAAATAAATAGGTAGTTACAAAGTTCTGATTCATACCTTCCCAATATGCAGTGATGAGGTGTAGTTCTGCTTGAAGATACCAATTGATAGGGGTTGTGTCTAGCATGTTAATGAATTTGTGCACCCACTGCTCTTGAGGAATGCTGCTCCAAGCTTCCTCACAACTTTGCATATGGTCCTTCGGACAACTTTGACCTGTGTACCTAACTTCACATCCTTCAACTTGTTATGAAAACCACACTGTGATCAAAGTGTGACATTGTATCTATTCTGTAATGTTTTTTTTGTGTGTCCCCCACCATATTGTTGTAGTTTCTTTCAAGGCCTCATCTAGTGCCAACAATCTTTGTTGTATTGGTACAATTTCTTCAAATTCCAACAAGAAATATTCTAAATTATTTAGACCATCAAAGGTGGGAAAGTTACTTACTGTTGTGCCGATCCAATGAACTTATATGGTTAATCTATCACATCTCCATGTAGATAATTCATACATTTGGTTCTTCCATTTCTCTAGTGCTTCTTATGAATCTAATGAACAAGCGTTGTCACTTCGATAGCTTAGGTTTCTGTCTGATGTAGGACTAATGTAATCGTGTTGCCTGGCTGTCAATTTGTATATGTTTCCTATATCATATGCATGGTCTTCCTCTCTTATGGGCTTTGTGTATCTGGGAACTTCATCAAGATCCATAGGTGTGATGACCCTAAGGCCATCTCCTTCAAACGTCATTCTTCTTTTCTTCAAGTCAACAATAATAGAATTATTGAAAGCCCAATCAATTCCTAACAATGCAGGATAAGGACAACTCCCATCGACTATCTCAATCACCTCGACATCTACCAATGTTTTGACCCCATCGATATCCACAAGGACATGCTCTAGTCTTCTGAATGGGCTCACAACCTGTTGATTGGCCATCCTAAGCCTGATGGAGGAATAAATCAATTTAGGTTTTCCCATCAGTGCCCAGGTCTACTTTCTCATGAAATTGACCTCCGACCCTAAGTCAAGGTCCACATAGTCTATATCATACTCTCTAATTTGAGCATTCAGGTGTAGTTCCTTATTTTACCTTCTCTTTTTGGATAGTTGATGTACTTTTTTATTCATTAGAGGATCTATATTTCCTATCTCATACTGTTTGATCAAGTTTTGTAGCTCTTGTACAATGCTCTCATCCTTTATCAAATTAATGTAAGTGCATAAAAATTCCATGAGCTTACTTACCTCTTTTCCTTCTTTGGGTGAAGCATATTGATCAAATGCTAGAGGCATTCCATATTCTCTTACTTCTGGTCAAGCCTTTGATGAAGAATTCCGATCTCTCTGAAATTCTTTTCTTTCTTCCTCAAATGTTTGTTTCTCTTTATTTGGATCAAACTCTTGTGTCTTCTTTGCAACTTTTATGACTCCTGATTGTTCTGTAGTCTACCATAGAGTCATTCTATCTTCTCCTGTAGCAGCTCCTTCTCTAGTGAAAACAATGACTCTAGGATCCAGTCTGTGAGGTTCTGTTGTGATTAGTTGTACTTGATCATTTCCTTATCGTCTTTCCTGAAGTTTGGCTAACAATGCAGGACATATTATATGACATGTTCAAATGAGTTGAGCTTCAAGTGGTACAAGGGTTCTGACAGTCCCTTTCCAAATGTCTTGGATATGCACAGTTATAACAAATGATCTAGCCTCAACCTTGACCCATACCTCCTACCCATCCTCTTCCTCTAAATCCACCATGATGATTGAAGTTTCCTCTTCCTAGGGAATTATACTGTGGAGTGTTCCCTTCTTGTTGTAATTCACCTTGAATTTTGTATATGTCCCTTGACCTTTCATGCATGAGATCATAGGCCCTACAATCCCTATCATCATTCCCTACTGTCTTACAGAATGTGCAATATAGATTTGTGGGTGTTTGAACATATTTTTTCATGTAATAGAATTCACTAGGGTGATGCCTATTTCTACATACCTCGCACCAAGGTAGGGCAAATTTCTTCAAAGGGATCAGATCTCTATATGCTAGGTACTCGTGAAATAGGGGACGGTTCTTTTTGTCATGGCCTTCCATTTTGCATATAATGCATCAGATATATTCTCTCTTATATTTTCCCTTCTCTTTTTTCATATCTTTGACCTGCAGTGATAAGCTAGTTAACTGACGTAAAATTTGACTCATACCTAAGATGGATTCTCCCATAGGGGATAATTTTATATTCATGGAAATCTCCAATGCCTCATCCTACAAAGTGATCTTCTATTGCATCAAAGGGACTCTGATATGTGGTAAGAGGGCAACAATGAACCATTCATTGTTCTTCTCGTTCGGGATATGAAAAGTTAGTTGAACCGTTAAGTTTTTAAACCTCTGATCAAACTCCCAAACAGGTTCAACTACTCTTTGTTTGATTTATTTCAAATCTACAATGAATTGTGACTTTGACTTGGGTTTCTTGAATTCTGCAACCAATGTATTCTTGATCTCATTCAATGGTTTAGGTTGTGCAGTTCCTTGGACAAGCTTCATGTACCAACTCAATGCGTGGTCTCTCAGGGTAGTACTAAACTGAGCTCATTTAAAAGATTCATCAGTGACATTCTTAATACTCCATACAACTTCACATAGAAACCAATGTTGATCAGGATCTTCAGATCCATCTCCCCTAAAGTTGGGTAACCTCATCTCATCCGCCATAGATCTTCCTTGGTTTCCTAACTGAGTGTGTGTTTAATAAATTGTACCAGTGCTCTAAATTCTATGATAACTTAGGTTACTTTGGTTTCTTAGTTCTGCTGAAACAACAGGAGGATTAAAAGTACTTATTTCAACAATTGTTACAGGAAAATCCCCCTACAGACAAGTGGATTTTTTCTTGAACCCTAAATCTCTAAGATCAAGATAGAAAGGTGCTAATGTTGTTCACTGACATCCTTTTAAACCTAGCTAGGTCAATCAAATAGAGAAAATGAAGAAGAATGTGCCTTTTTGTCGATGTTTGTCCTTGAGTTGAGCCTTGATCCCCAAGCTCTTCAACAAGTCCTGCAATCCAATAACAACAAAGACAAAACAACTTCCTATTCTACCATGATTAATCCAAAACTATATATATCTATCAAAGACAAGCTCATGTAGACATACACAACCTTGAAAGAAACAGGCCAAGCACATGTATTAATGAGAACTAGATAGCAATACTTATAGACCTTTGATGAAGTTGCAACAGCCTCATCCAACTCTCCTTGTCCAACCCCTTGCTCAAATAATCCAACATCAAAATGGATATTCTTTATTGGTTATCTCCATTATGAGATCATAATTTTGATGCCTCTAAACTTCCATGTACCTTTCACCATGAGAATTTCTCCAACCAACCTTAGATATTCTTGGGATAGGTTGAGGATCTTTATCCATCATTTGTGGTTCCTCCCTAAGATCTATCCTTGACCTCAGATTCAAATCCAACCAAATCCAAAGATGAGGGGGAGTTTTCCCTAATTTTCCTCAAAAATAAAATATTCCCTCAAACAACCCATCGCTCCCTCAGAATGGGGAAAAGAGTGTTGCAACGCTCCCTCAAAGAAGGTTAGGGAGTGTTGGCACTCCCTGAAAGTGGGTAGGGGAGCGTTGCCCAAACTTTCCTTGAAAAATCCCAACACTACTCCGGAAGGGTGCATAGAGTGCTGGAACACTCCCCCAAAGGAGGGTAGGGAGCATTGGCACCCCCTAACACTAGGTAGGGGAGCTTTGGCCTTCAAAAATGAATTTTGAGTGGTTTTTTCCATGGTAAAATATTTGTACTCTTCATCAGATGATTTCTCCTTCTTAAACCAGTCTTTGAGGGTGTCTTAAGTGTCCCTGTGATGTTGTTAGAGACACGACATAAATGAGATGGCAGTATGATGTTTAGGGAACTTGAGACACTTATAGACAAAATGAGAAACTCGCGACACTTGTAATGATGACACTTGCGACACTATTGAAGTGAGTAATTTGGATGTGTAATAGATTGCCCCCCAAAGTGCGAAGTTAGAAGACATAAATTGATGACTCAAGTACTTTGTAGAATTTTTTGAGCAAGTGTATGGATGAAAAGAACCTAGTAGAAGCTGCACAAGACCATCAAACAAATATTATGACATGTTTCAAACCTGAGGCAGGCATACCTATGCTTGGGTGATAAATACTTGCAAGGTATGGCCGCCATAAGATACACTGCAGATCCATAATTGTATTAAAAAAAAGGTATAGCCACCAAAGATACAATGTGGATATATACTCCCATGACATGAACTAATTGTAGCCATGAAAAATACACAGTGGATCTACGATATGGCAAGACATATCCATAGATCATTACAAAGTAGATCTATGTAACAATATATGTGTCAATATTTAAAAGAAAATCCGTCACAACCTTGGAAAGGTATATATCAGAGTGATCACTCAACCCAGGGTCTTCTTACTAATCTCAATGCGGTATGAGTCTAACCATGTGAATAGATGTTATGATGTCGAACATGGAAGAAACCACTTAATTCCTGGTCGATGAGGTAAACCATTAACAAGCATGAAGGAAATCACCATTGATGTCAATGATTTCCAAAGTACCCTAGTACATTCCAACAAATGTGAATAAATGAGATAAATTCGAACATCTGTGGAAACATTCGATCAAGGGTCAATGATGTAAACCCACTTTCAGAAGCGAGGAGGTATTCCATTGAGGCATGCAAGTCCCAAGGTAATAACTGGTTTCTAAGTCTAATTCCCAGATAATGAGTTGAAGTCGACAGGAATAGAATCATCGCAAGAGGGGATTGATGTATCCCCTATCAATGACATGAAAATGACACAGAGATGTAAATTGGTAGATCAAATGAACATGGACTGACATGGGTATTGAAACAAGATATTTGTGATGGCTGACTCTTGAGGCAGACACTTCCCTTGAACACTGAGGCACAATAGCAGAAACATGACATGGACCAAAACATGATGATGCATTAGATACTATGAATTTCATCGGGTGACCCAAAGGAGTAAAGAAACTCAGAGGATTGGTTCAGTGCAGAGGTCCAGCAGATTAAAATGTATGCAAACACAAAGTGTCATGTTCAAGGGTGACTGATCAAGTTTTCAAAAACCAATTGGCTTGCTTCCTTCAATTTTTCCCCCATCCAAATAGACAAGTACCTCTTTTTGATTTAACGAGCTCGAGGAGGGTAACACATGTTCGATATAACTCACCTTTGGTAAGTCCTTCTTCCTTTATTTAACAAACTGGAATAAGTAAATTTTCGGTCCCATATGGGCCCTTCAATGTATGATTGTTTAACGAGTCTAGAGAAGGTAAAATCGATAGTTTATCATATTTAGAGAGTCTGAAAATGACTTAAAGATGACTCCAGTGTTTTCCTTTTTCATAATGTTAGTCTCGCAAGGATAAAAAAGAGATAAATTATCACTCGAAAGACTCCCTTTCAAACCTTTTAATGAGTGGTAAAGGAAGCAATATTACTCAACAATCGTTTCACATTTAGAGAGTTTGAAAAGAGATTAAAGACAACAACAGGGGGTTCCTTTTTCATGTATCCATGTGAGTCCGAAAAATATATAAAAGTTTACTCAGTGTGTTCTTATGTTTTTTTGAGCATGAGAATGAACTAAGACTATGCTCGTGAGCCTTTCCCCCAGCTTTAAATCTAGTGTCTTAACTCCATAATGATCATCAAAGGCTGGATACATGCCCCCCAAGATTCAATTCATCCACTGACTTTGAGGTTGTCAGCAATTTCTGTACTAGATGGAGAAAAAGGATAAGGGTGGATGAAATGAAGGTTCAAATATGAGACGTAACAAAAGACTTGACTTGGTATGAGAGGTGATTGTTTCATTTTTTAGCGAGCTTGACATAGGAAAAGAACTATGCTCAAGGCTCCGGGTTTAGTCCCTATATTTCTCTTTCATTTTTTAACGAGCTTGCCATAGAGAGAAAAAATATGTTGACGGGCTCTGTTTCATTTTTTAATGAGCTTGCTACAGAGTGGAAAACTATGCTTGTGACTTCTGTTTCATTTTTTAATGATCTTTCCATAGGGAAGAGAAACTATGCTTGTGGACTCTTCTTGATCATGGCTTCCAAGAGGATAACGCTATGGAAGGACACCATGTCAAGGTACAAAAATCGGTCATGGATTCCAAGAGATTTTCATTGGATGAAGAACAATGCTTTGGAAGGAACACATGTTGAGGGTTGTGATAGGGGTAAGGAGATTAGGCTCCAATAGCCCTACCGAAGAGATCACCAATTCAACTACTGGATCTAAGTCATCTTCATCGACAGCTGAAGGCATGGGAGATAACGCCACATAATTGACCTGTGGCATGGGTGATACCAACTGCATATAAGAACCATTTAGGGAGGTCTTTGGGTTAGTAATAAAGAGAGGACCAATGGACAAAAGTTGATCAATAGTCACCATTCTTCCATCGTGAGGGAAATATATCACATGAAAGAGAGTGGACACAATAGCTTTCATGGCATAGACATAATCTCGCTCAAGGAGTAAATCGAAATCCAAGGGGTCCTGGACTACCATAACATCAATAAAGACAATTTTCCCTCCCAAAGTTACAAGAAACTGAGGAAGGATCCCTAAAGGGTGACTGTTCTGTTAAAATAGAACAAAGTCTGGGTAACCGACACTAGCTAAGGATAACCCAAAGCTTTCCAAGCAATAGAGGACAAAATACTAATGGATGAACCTTCATATATCAACACATGAGGAACGTCTCGACCACAAACCTGTATTGTAATATTGAAAGGAATGTGAGAGGGAAGATGAGGTCGAGTTAGCACACCCCAATCAAAGAGGATGGCCTCATTACTTGGAGGAGGTTTTGCGGGAGAAGAAGGAATGTCCCCCAGCATGGTAGATTCTGTATCACCGAGAAAAACATGGGCATAATCATTTTTACTCTCTAGAAGGAGAGTAGGATCGACTGATAATGACATCAAATCGACCACTTTGGTTTCATTCTCAAAGGGGAGAATGGGGTCGAAATATGGAAATGGATCGACCATGTTTTCAAGTGGTTCAAGTAAGGACATGACTAGATTGATGACATCATCAACCAAACTGACCAATGAAGGGACTAGAGAAACCACTTTGGCACTCGTCAGAGGAGGAGTGGAATTGACCATGTTGGCACTCCTCATATGAAGGGTGGGACTGACCAATGATAGGACTAGATCAGTCACTTGAGTTTCACTTTTCATATGAAAAGTGGGGTTGATTGATGACAATGCTGGATCAACTACTTTGGTTGGCGGTTCAACTGAGGATGAAACTAGATTGACCACCTGAGCAATCAGACTCACCATGGATGGAACCAGATTGACCCTTCCATAATCTAATGATGGGTTGGGGGAAATCTTACGATAACCAGTTTGAAGTTGAAGCTTTTCCAAAAGAGAAGAAGCCTTGTCCATACGAGGAAACAGGTGAGAATAATGATCACCTTCACATAACATACAAGGAAATTTGACAGTTGTCTTCTTTTTACAAATGTTAAGATCACTAGTCGACGAGGTGTCATCAACATGTCTAGCAGAGGCCGATGATGTGGAGGAACACCTTTCTAAGACCTTGAGAATACCAAGGAAATCCCTCAGAAAGTGGTCACCCTTACAAACACTTCAAGGGAATTTGGATTTAAGATTCTTCATTTTAATATTGTTTGCCTCATCAACACTCCTAGTATGATTAATAGTAGTTGGTTGCTTGGATCCAACATCTGATATGGTTGGAGGCTTGGTCCTTTTCAATTTCTTCTTCTTCTTCTTATCAACCTGGCTACTTGCTTTAGATCTTTCACTAGGAGAAGAAGGAGAAAGGGAAGGAGACCTGATGGGTGAAGAAGGAGAAAGGTTAACATGTGGTTGATGTGTGTGTGATGTGCTTACATCTGAAGCACCTACATTCGAGATCAACGGAGTGGAAAAAAACCATATTGGTATGCCAATTGTGAGACCTGGAAGGCTCAAAGTAGCGATGTAAGGAGGACCAATGTTTCCGTAAGAGGGGAAAACAAAGGTTTCCCCTAGCAAAGGGTTCCTTCATTGGTCATTCTAAGAACTGACGCCATAAAAAATAAATATCTAGCCTAGATTCTGCCAGGGAGAACAAACAATGCACGCTAAAAATCTAGTAAGAAAACAAGTAGATAAAACCTTCTCACAATGAGCACACTAGTTGGGAATGAAATCCAACGTCGCGAGAACAATGTAAGAATGGGTTGAGATAGAGCAGTTGGAAAAGCTACGTTGAATACCTTCTTAATGGAATTACACCTTGATGCAAGCTCCCACACATAATCATGGGTATACCCTCCAAGGAGTCCAAGTGAGTTTGGCCAACGTCGATTCCAATTACTGTAAAGACTTTCCCCTCCACAGTCACCTTCTGTAAATACCCTAAAGAGGTATGCCACTAAGGTTAACAACTATAAAAATGATGCTTGGGGAAACAGTCGACAGTCCGATCCATGTGCAAGGGCAGGGTATATGGCCCAAAATCAACTTGAAAGGCTTCCACTCATCATTGTGGGTATACCTTCAAGCGACCCCCATAATACACATAATATCTACACCAATACCAACAAAGCAGGGTGAGTAACTCTTCCAGTCTTAATGCGACCTCAGGTTTGACCCTTGTGTGAGAAGGGCTTCCCAGGACAAAATGTAGCAATAGGATTTCACTGCACCCTAACACAAGATTCTATGTTTTTTTTTATCTTTGGAAATTTATATTTCACACCTATTCCAAATCCCTACAACTAATTTGATGTAGGTTTTCTACCAAAAAATATAAAAATGTCTAATCAATTTTTAGTTTAGCGCTTTATTTTTAAGGCTGTTCTTACTCAAAAGGAAAATGGCATGGACAATATGGTGTTTTGACCGACTCAAAGGTTCTGAAAAGAGATGAATATGAAATCTTTTCATTTTGATGAAATCTATGCGACGAGACGGAGAAAAAATTCATCATTACAGATGCACAATGTCCCAAAAAAGCCAAAAACCATGCAATTTCGCTACTTCAAATGCAAGCTAGTTTCACTACCCAAAATAAAAAATGAATTTATCTTATTTTCTTGATTATGAAACATATATAAAATAAATACAAAATATTCAATGCTCCACTACTTTCAATCAGGAGAAAGAGTCCTATGCAGATGCAAAAGACACGAAGCAAAAGGGATACAAACAAAGAATTAACTCAAGGCAGTGAGGTATGCAAGAAAACAAGTAGAAAATTGTTCTAACAATAAATAACACCATGAAGGATTATACAACCAATACAAAATTCAAGGAATACAATAAAATGCAGAGAAGAATCCAAGAAATGATAAGGAGAAAGATAAATCACTCAAAATTGTCCTGTAAAAAAAGCAGCGAGAAAAGGCAATTTCACATTTCTGAAAAAGGTTCCAATGTTCAATAAAGACAATAGGGATCCATAAGAATCAAAACCATAAAAAACCAATCCAAACAACTTCACAAACCAACCACAGACTCTATGTAAAGATCTCTGCAAAACAGGCTACAAAAGACTGAGCAGAAGAAGGCAAAAACTCTCAAAAAAGAGACTAGCACTCCCTAAAAAAAAGGTAACAAGTATTGAAACTCTCCATAAAACACTGTAGAGGAGTGCTGGTGCTCTGGTATGGTCTACAGGGGGGTGTTGGTCCTCCTAGAAACTTATAAAAAGAGCCAAAAACCATGCAAAAAACTCACCCAGAATGCATGCAAAATGGTGAAATTGCTAGTGAAGGTAGGAGAAGGTTAATGGATGATGAAAAACCAGGAATTTCTTGGGAAAATGACCTCAAAGATCAAATGAAATAGTGCATAGATATTTTAATTCCTTACAACAACTTTTGTACAATTGGATAAAGGAGAAAGCAATAAATCGACTCCAAATCTCGAAACAAGAAGAGTGACTCAAAGAAAAGAAGAAATGTCAAAATATCCAAATAAAAGGTAATCAATTATCAAAAAACAAAGTGTTGAATGCCAAAAAAATATACACTGAGGTTGTAAGAACTCTAAGAAAATGCAAACAACAAAAAATGGACTCAGGGATTAATTCCCTATAAGATTTCTAATAGAAAAAGAGGAACGCTATGGTGTCAAGGGCACCAGAGTGTTGCAACGCCCTGTGGAAGCCTGTCAGGGAGCACCAACGCTCTAGTAGCAGAGGAAGGGAAGTGCTAGCTTCTCAAAATTTAGAAAAATGCACAAAAATCCAAAAACTAAAGAAAACTTAGAAATTCAAAGTGTATAGGATGAAGTAAATGGCCAATATACACATCTAAGAATAAGAGACATAGTATGAATAAGATAAAAAATAAGCAAAGGCTAAAACAAGATCTAGGAAGGAAACTGAAACTGAAAGCTTCAATCTCCCTAGTAGAGTCACCATTTTTTGTTACAGGAAAATCCCTCCGTGGACAAGTGGATTTCCTCTTGAATCCTAAATCTCTAAGATCAAGACAGAAAGGTGCTAATGTTGGTCACTGGCATCCTTTTAAACCTAGCTAAGTCAATCAAATAAAGAAAATGAAGAAGAATGTACCTTTTGTCAATGTTTGTCCTTGCCCAATCCAAGTTGAGCCTTGATCCCCAAGCTCTTCAACAAGTCCTACAATCCAATAACATCAAATACAAAACAACCTCCTATTCTACCATGATTAATCCAAAGATAAATCTATCTATCAAAGAAAAGTTCATGTAGATATACACAACCTTGAAATAAATAGGCCAAGAACATGTATTAATGAGAACTAGATAGAAATACTTACAAACCTTTGATGAAGTTGCAACAACCTCTTCCAACTCTCCTTGTCTATCCCCTTGCTCAAATAATCCACCATCAAAATGAATATGATTTACTGGTTATCTCCCTTCTGAGATCATAATTTTGATGCCTCTAAAATGCCATGTACCTTTCACCATGAGAAGGCCTCCTTATATAAGCTTGGAGACATCCAACGACCTTAGATATTCTTGGGATAGGTTGAGGATATTTTTCCATAATTTGTGGATCCTCCCTAATATCAATCCTTGACCTCATATTCAAATCCAACCAACTCCAGAGATTAGGGGGATTTTTCCCTGATTTTCCTCAATAGTCAAAGATTCCCTCAAACAACCCAGTGCTCCCTCAGAATGGGGCACAGAGTGTTGCAACGCTCACCCAAAGAAGGGTAGGGAGCGTTGGAACTCCTTGATAATGGGTAGGGGAGAGATGCCTAAAATTTCCTTGAAAAATCCCAGTGCTCCCCCAGAAGGGTGCATAGAGTGCTCGAACGCTCCCCCAAAGGAGGGAAGGGAGTGATGGCACCCCCTGACAGTGGGTAGGGGAGTGTTGGCCTTCAAAAATGACTTTTGAGTGTTTTTTTCCATGTTAAAATATTTTTACTCTTCATCATATGATTTCTCCTTCTTAAACTAGTATTTGAGGGTGTCTTAAGTGTCCCTGTGATGTCGTTAGAGACACGACATAAGCGAGATGGCAACATAATGTTTGCGACACTTATGCCCAAAATGCAACACTTGTGACACTTGTAATGACTGAACTTGTGACACTATTGAAGTGAGTAATTTTGATGTGTAACAACAGTCGATGCAGTTTCATAAGTTTCTGACTCTTCTTGACGAGGTTCTTCATTCTTTTCTTCTCTTGTCCCAATGGACCCTGAATGTTTCTTGTTCAGTAGCTCTTCCTCTTCTCCAATATAAAACCCTTCTTCCTATAGAAGAGGTTCATTATCTGGATCAAACAAGTTCACCAAAGGAACTTCCAACCTCTATGTCATTGTTGTTGTATGAATTATTGAACATTGTATTTTCAATCTGACCCACTACTGTATCTTTAATATGTTCTTCTCATGTAATAACATCTTGATCTTCAACTTCATAAATTGTAAAAAGTTTCCTCTAGGTCTCTTAAAGAAATATCTTTTTTCTTAGCTATATGACTCTACTCTATCAATAGAAAACTCGGTGATACACCCTCCAATTGTACTATCAAACCAATGATCTACTGCTCTTGACATGGTGTTATCAACTCTCTCGACCTTCTTGATCAACACTGACATCCAAACCACAGGTGGCCTAGATCTGATCTCAAAATGGGTATCTGCTAACCTGGCTAACCAATCGTATGGATCCTTATGAATCTCTCCAAATAAAATCTTGTGTATATCAATAAATATATACCTTCCCAACTAGTCCTCAATTCTAAGATTAGGATTATTTTTCTCGTCTTTTGCAAAGTCCTTTTCTTGTTCTTCTATCCACTTATGAATATATGTCTTCGATGGAAACCACCTTGACATTCCTTCAAGAAGATCCTTGTCCCAACAACATAACCATTTTTTGGCATAGGGGAAGACCCATGGTTCATCTCTAATGGCACACCAACAATCCCTAACTACTGACCCTTTTGGAAACGCCTGCAAAGCAGATGCAGTCTCACCCAAAGTAGCTATAGGGGGTTGCAAGACATGTGTCTACAACTAGAGGAAATGTAAAGTGGATCCAATACAACAACAACACAACATCTAGATATCAGTTACCATCTTATACCTACTTCGCACATTTATATGTCATATCTAACACAATAATGTAACAACCATATATCAAAGGGATAAAGAACACAAGATAGATCACACACAACAACAAGATGTACGTGGTTCACCCTCTCCCTAGGGCTGCATCCATAGAAATGTTCTTTATAATATATTAAGTGAAAGCTTACAGTCCTATCTATGCTATTAGCTAGTAGATCTTCTCTCTTTCTCCCTTCCATGCACACCCAACTGCAGGGTTGATATTCGCACCTAGCTGAAGATCTTATAATACAAAATGCTCTCTCATCACAATACTTCCCTCTCAGTAATAACAACAATCACTCATCATCACATCATCGAACCCATATCAGGTCCTCTTGACCTTTATTTATACATTACAGTACCTCATTGCCCACCTTAGGATGAAACCTAAGTTCCAAAACCCTAGATACAAAATCCCTAGGTGTCTAAAACCATAGATCAACTTGACCCGCGTTTTCAGGGCTTCGCCAAGCTATCTTTATTTCTTTCCCGCAAAGTGCTCCAAAGCATCTACTGGTGGCTTTTTCCTCTTGTTGATTTTTCCACAATCTGTCTTCCCTGCTGATCTGTCATCCCCGATCTCCTTGTCCAATGTATTTCTTTATCTTACTTAACTCCATCTTTTTTTCTCTTCTTCTCAGTTCAACCCAGTATCAGTCACTCGTCTTCTGCGCAGTTCACATTTTGTCTTTTATGTTTTAATATTCACTTTATTCCAGAACCAAGGGACAACAATAGCTATGCATAAACAAGTATCCAATCAACACAGGGTAGAGGCCCTTCTCATTGAGTTACTTAGCATAAGGTAGGTGACTGTGACTTTAAAAAGCAAATAGCAATGTAATATTTATGCTAATATCATAGAGGCAGTGATGGGAAGCCATACAAACATGATGGAACTATGACCCATGGGTGAGCCCGTATTCAAGGTAATAGACCATAATAACTGGAAACAAATTGACACGCTCGATAGTTTCCCTATGAAACCCCAACCTGGAGGGTTAAGGGTTTGCATAGTAGCCTTCATAGGAGGAACAAAACTAACTTCAGTGAGACTTCGAGGCCGAAGGTATACACACAAGGGGTTGTGGTTCTTTTGGATGGGAGACAGTGCCTTCACAAGGCTAAAACAAGAAAATAGGGCTCTTAATTAAACCCAATAACGGTGAATAAAATCATCTAGCCATGATTTTAATCAAAATCCTTCAACCAACACAGAGTGGTGAAAAATAACTATCACCCAAGAACACTAAAAATCCAACAAACTTAACTGATATAATTTGAACAATCTATTTTCCATTCAAATCCAAAATTCCACACAGTTGCAACACTTAGGACCAACACAAACCCACACAACTGAGCCAAAAATATTTTGTAACTAGATTGAAGTAAAGTATGGCCAAAAGAGACATACTTGTTAATCCAAACTTTAAGACGAGAGGTTCCTGGGTGGTTTCACTCTGCCAAAAATCTACAGTGCAATCACAATAGCCAGATCAAACAATGGTCTGACTAGGGTGGCGGCTAACGGGACGGATAAAGGTTATGTGTAGTAAATGCATGCGCCTCCACCCTCATCTCATTTACTCCACAGTACATGTGAACGATCCTTCCGTTAACACCATTAATCAACCAATGCATCGATAGTATCAACACATTTAAACCATCGTATAATCCAATTCCACATAATAATTCAACCATTTGCAATCACCTTTCCAAATGCACGACATATGTTTACATTTACGATATAACACAAATAAATCGCTTGATCGCTACATAATATAAACGATCATGTATAGAATCATCACCAAATAGTGTGATCAACATCAACCCGAAACATAGCATAATAACCATAAAAAACACAATCCATCACTTCCATGAGCCACCAACGTTATAACATATGTATATCAACTATCGATTCCATTAAGCAATGCATAACCAATACATTATCACCTTGCCAATTGTGCCACCAAAATTTCCACCATATGCATATAAAAATGTAACTTAACAATATTTCATAGCCATTTATTTGTTAGCTAGGACTTAACCACTATCAAAAAGTATTTTCATGCATATAGTATCGCAGAGCTAGGTCTCTTTTGCATTAGATATAGTATTTTACTTTTCCTCAAAATGCCTTTCTACAATTTTTACTAACATTTTTGTTGTACAGGTACGAGAAGAACAAATACCATAAATGAATAGTAGGGTACAGTATCATGAAGGAAAAACATCTCAAAGCTTAACTTATATCAATGAAAACCATATTCTCGTCAATCATGTGAATCCTTGTAGAATGTCATCATAACATTAAAAATGAACAGATATGATCTTCAAGGCTCAAGGGGGTCCCACCTACTAGTATTATTTAGTCTTATATAATAATAATAGGATTTAGAAAATCTTTGCGAGTAGAATTATGTTGACATTTTCAATCATGAACAGTAACTTGAGAACTTACTTTCTTAGTGCTTGCCTCATAGTGCATCCCAATGTAGTTGACAATGTGGAAGGGCCAAGGAGGAAATGTGCGCAAGTTGACTGGTTCCCCTCTCCTCGATAAGCCAATCAAGAAATAGATATCCTCAGTCATTGGAGTCAACGACTGCCCCTCAATCATGAACGCCTATGAATTTGAGTGCCAGTAATCCACCAGGGCATTTAGAAGCTTGGGCTTTACCCTCATAAGTGGACATTGGTAGAAATTAAATAACTCACATTGTTTTAATCCAGTGATCGAAGCAGGGTCCTCATTGACCAAGAAATCGACAGCCTCATGTTCCCTCTCCCTCCAGTGGACATAAATCTGTTGATATTGAGAGGGGGGTGAATTAGTATCAAGTACAATTTAAAACCTTTTTCAAATTATACTTAAACCATTCAACTATATCCAATGAGCAATGAACAATAGTATAAGAGTTACACCAATACACCACAATACACCATGCACAATATATGAGAAATAGTCAATAGTTATTGTTCAAGGGAAGTAATGACTTCCAAAGGTAGCTACAGCTTCCAAATGTAAAGGGAGGGATAAACCTACAAGAGGAAGATACAATCATCCAATATCAAGAGAGATTTGAACTCTCCATCCTTGCCCTTTCCTTCCACCCAAGAATATATGAGAGATAATAAAACTTTACATTAAATCATCACCATCAACCAATCATCACATAGAACCTGATAATGCTTCTTGAGACCTCTTCAATTTCTACAATTATTCTATTCTTGGAGTACTCTGATCCTAAGTATAATATTACTCAATGTATTCTCTGAAACTCCTCCAAGTTTCACTCCTTGAATCCTCCCCAAAAAGAAGTTATAGAATGAATGGAAGACTTTATTCAATTCTGGTCTATTCAAGAGACCGAACTTGTACAAAATGCCCCACACTCAATATTTAGTATCTGATTCCAAAACTCACACACAAGAAACTAAAGTCTATAATATTTCCAATGAAATTTGTCATGCATCATTTGGATTCTCTATGAAGAAGTTATGACTGTTTTACCTGGAACACATGTTTATTGACTAGCTTCATGATTGGTCACAAACCCTATCTTCAACATAGTGTATCTCCATAATTATATCGAATCAAGAGATGAATTTTTACCATAGGTACCTTGATAAGTCTTGTCAATACCATAGCGATTTCACCATCTGAATCCTTCTAGAAAAATAGTTATAGAAAAAATGGTAAGATGACCTGAAAATAACATACCTTAGAACACATCACCAAAAGACTTCATCCTCCCTTGAAATCCGGCCTTCTTTACTTCTTGTTTCCTCTGAAATTCGACTCAAGTCAGATGAATGTATAATGATGATTATTTATACCATTTATGTCACTTCCTTTTAACGTTAGGGCCAACCTGACACTTTCTTATTTTGTAATTTGTTTCTTTAATTATCTTCAGGGCCTACATGTACTTCCTTCTTCAATTCACTTTGTCATCTTCAAAATTTCATTTCTCCTCAACCATGAGGATCCACGTGAAGTGCCACATACCACCAGAAACAACATGATGTATACTATCCATTCATAGGTTTTGTATATTCATGCGCATTGTTCTTCATGTCCAAATACCTTTATCAATATTGCAGTCCAAAATCCATGACCAGGGTTGACATCAATGACAAAACCAATCTTCCAACAATCTCCCCCTTTGTCATTGATGGAAACACTCATGCTCCCCCTATCATCATTATCCCAATTTATCTCCCCCTTTGACATCAATGGAAAAGGTTAGGGATACTCCCCCTGAATTTAATGGAAAAATGTAACTCTCTTCTTTGGGGCTGCTCCCCCTGAACATGTGGCACTCAATAATACTTCATCCTTATTTTTGGTCTTTGGGACTTTTTCTTCCTTAGAATCCTTTTGTGTTGCTTCTGTCTTCTCTCTGTTCTTCATGTCTAGGATGTATATGTTGTTATGTCTTCTTGTTGTAGTTGCAACCAATCTTCTTGAGTTATTTTCTCTGATTTTACATTTTCAGGAATCAAACGTAAAAGTGTATCCTTGATCACACATTTTACTAACACTGAGTAGATTATGATTCAAGTCTTCAACCAATAGAACATTCTTTTCTTTTACATTTTTTCTTCCAAGCTCCACTACACCTTCTGCAATTATTTTTTCAGATGAGTCATCTCCAAATGCAACATTCCCACCCTTTCTCTTCAAGCTGATGAATTTGTCTTGATCCCCGATCATGTGTGAAGAACATCCACTGTCTATGTACCATTCATCTTCTTCTTTACATTCTTCATTGTTTGGAATATCTTTCCTTCTCCATATTGTGGTTGTCATAGGGACATCTTCATTCATATATTTGCAATCTCGTGCTTTGTGACCAAGATAGTTACATTTGTAGCATGCAATATTTTTGTCGATCAATGGGGAAAATGAATTATAGATTCTGTTGACAAATCCATGATTATTTCCATATCTTCTATTTACACCATTCATGTTTCTTGTGTATGTGTTCCTTTCATTGATTTTTCAATTAATTGCCTTATGTCCAAACATTTTGCAAGTATAATGATGACCAAGAAAGAAATTTTGATACCTTGGAGTAAGTGGGCTTCTTTGTGATGTAGTCCATCTGGGTTCATGATCTATTCTTTTGTAGTTTCCTTCATACTGATTGAAGCTTCCTTGATTCTTGAAGGTAGGAGGTCTTCTTGGATATTCATCTCTTTTGTAATCATTCCTTCTTTCTGGTATCCTGGTCCACTTCTCATCAATTGTATGTGTATCTCTTTCTTCAACCTTTTTGTTGGTATTTGCATCTTCTTTGGATGAAGTTTCACCCATGCATCCAAGATGTGTTAAGTCTTTTGGCACTTGAGAGTTTCTTAAGCTCTTCCTCAATGAGACAACTTCTTGTTCAAGTTTCTCACAATCTTCTTCTTTCTTCTTCATTTGGACATTCCTTACTTCT
>ML779239.1:896756-934055 GCA_009831015.1 Picea engelmannii | reverse complement strand
GAACCTCTGAGGACAATAGTCCTCCCTAGCACCTCCCAACCACCCTGAAATGTAAATCTTTGCAACTGAAATTATTACAGTGATATGATGTTCGATGATGGCATACCTGACTTTATCACTGTTCTGCTCCACTTGGTTGCTCTATCTGTTCTTCTATTTTTCTAGCTCTGAGCACCATCCCCATTCTCTACACAGATACTCTTCTGTTCAAATTAGCTCCTGCCCTCTGATCCTTCTTCCCACTTGAATCACCACAACGACCTCCAATAGGAACCCAAAAATTCCAACAGCAACAACCACTTTATCTCTTCTCTGTACCGTGTATTTATAGCGTCTGTGCACCTTCTGCATGCAATGTTTGCCATGCCTCTACATGCGGACTCTGCGTCATTATCCTCCACCTCTTGAGTCCTCTATATGATCATCATCTTGACTTTTCAACTTCTCTAGTGATTACACAACGGTCTTCTTCAACTTCTATGGCAGACGTCTTCAATGGCTTCTGGCAGTCTGACTGTGTCGTGCCTCAGTAGCCCTATGATCACTTCTTGATCCAATGGTTCAGATCAAATCGGGATTTCATATATATATCGCGATTTCGACATTTGTGATGACATAAAAATTATGTCCACGGGATTCGAGATTTCCCGATTTGCGATGCACTTCAGCCCTCTTGGCTGAGCCTTGGTCCAGGTGACCGTCATATTGTGACCACAACCTTACCCCATCGGAGCTACGTGGTTTGTGATGCCTCTGTCCTCCTTCTCTGCTATGCTGACAGTTGTTCCCCACTTATTGGGGTTTCACGGATCGCGATTTCACAATACACAAATCTCTTGTCATCGAGATCTCCGATTTCCCGATGTATATAATGCCGACGGTGCCCTATCCTTTGCCACGCGTCCTTCCAGATGGATGGCTCTGATCTTTCTGGGGTTTCGAGACCTACAAGTCCCGATGCCTGGTGTCTCGGATCTCCGATATGGACGATCGTGCGACACGTGTCCTTCTTCAGACGAACGGCTCAGATTAACTCTCGGGGTTTCGAGACTTACGATGTCTCAACTTTCTTGTCCTCAGGAACTCCGATTTATCGATGGCCAATATCCCGTATCTTGCTAGATCTCTGCCACGTGTCTTCGCTAACAAATGGTCCAGATGCGATCTTGACTCAAACGGTTGTGATTAAATCACAATATCACGTTTCGTGATTTCGGAGTTTCTGTTTCCGTGTGTTCTTGACATATCAAAGTCCCAATCCCCGAAACTCCATTCCTCTGCTGACGTCACTCATGGTTTGACACGTGTTAACTTCTACCATGTGTCACCCTGATTCGTTACCCACATGTGCCTCAATTGCTTGAATCAGTCTGACACTTGTCACTCCCTGGTTGTGCCACGTGTCACTTTGCTGACGTGATCTATTGACGTGTGTTGGATCGATGGTTCATATCTCATGCGTGTTTTAACGGCTGCGATCAAATCACGAACTCGCACATCACGAAATCAGAGTTTCCATTGTCACGAGTTCTTTTCATTTTGAAATCGTGATCCCCGATTCTCCGATGAATGAGATCAATGGTCCAGACCTCTTTTTCGCTTTAACGGCTGCGATCATATCGCGAAATCGCATATTGCAAAATTGGATTTTTCGTTGTCAACTGTTCTTTGCATTTTGAAATCGCGATCCCCGATTCTCCGATGGCTTATCTCCCTCGCAACTTCTGCATATCTGACAGTTGTCAGGGTTTGCTTCCAATCTGATGGCTTAGATCACTTCTTTTCTGCGCTTAACTCCTGCGCTTAACACCTGCGTAGCTTCTCCCGATCCAACAGTTGTCGGGATTTCCGAGTGAGATCCGACGGTTCTCGGTCTCTTTCCTATGCTTCTTGCGCATATAAGATTGCTATTCCTCCTGAGCTTAATTTCCTTTGTCTTCTGTTTGCCTGTCATCTTCACTGTTGTACTTTCCATCAATGACAAGCATATGCTAACTGTTACACATTTCCAACAAAATTTTGTCTTCTATTTCTTCTTAGGATCTTCCTTCGAGTGGTTAATCTGTACTGAAGGTAACCCGCTCTAATACCAATTGTTGATACTGAGAGGGGGGTGAATCAATATCAAGTACAATTTAAAACATTTTTCAACTTATACTTAAACAATTCAACTATATCCAATGAACAATGAACAATAGTATAAGAGTTACCCCAATACACCACAATACACAATGCCCAATATATGAGAAATAATCAATAGTTATTGTTCACGGGAAGTAATGACTTCCAAAGGTTGCTACAACTTCCAAATGTAAAGGGAGGAATAAACCTCCAAGAGGAATATACAATCCTCCAATATCAAGAGAGAGATGAACTCTCCATCCTTTCCCCTTCCTTCCACCCAAGAATATATGAGAGATAATGAAACTTTATATTAAGTCATCACCATCAACCAATCATCACATAGAACCTGATAAGCCTTCCTGAGACTTCTTCAATTTCTGCAATTATTTAATTCTTGGAGTACTACGATCCTATATATAATATTACTCAATGTATTCTTTGAAACTCCTCCAAGTTTCACTCCTTTAATCCTCCCCAAAAAGAAGTTATAGAAACAATGGTAGACTTTATTCAATTCTGGTCTATTCAGGAGACCGAACTTGTACAAAATTCCCCGCGCTCAATATTTAATATCCGATTCTAAAATTCCTACACAAGAAACTAAAGTCTGTATGATTTCCAATGAAATTATTCCCACATAATTTGGATTCTCTATGAACAAGTTATGACTGTTTTACCCGGAACAACTGTTTATTGTCTAGCTTCATGACTGGTCACAAACCCTATCTTCCACAGAGTGTATCTCTATAATTATAGTGAATCAAGAGCGAAATTTTTTACCAGAGGTACCTTGATATGTCTTATCAAAACCATAGTGATTTCACCATCTGAATCATTCTAGAAAACAATTTATAGAAAAAATGGTAAGATGACCTGAAAATAACATACCTTAGAACACATCACCAAAAGACTTCATCCTTCCTTGAAATCCGGCCTTCTTTACTTATTTCCTCTGAAATTCGACTCGAGTCAAATGAATGTATAATGATATTTATTTATACCATTTATGTCACTTCATTATAACATTAGGTCCAACCTGACACTTTCTTATTTTGTAATTCTTTTCTTTAATTATCTTCAGGGCCTACATGTACTTCCTTCTTCAATTCACTTTGTCATCTTCATAAAATCATTTCTCCTCAACCATGAGCATCCACGTGACGTGCCACATACCACCGGAAAAAACATGATGTATACTATCCATTCATGGGTGTTGTATATGCATGTGCATTGTTCTTCATGTCCAAATACCTTTATCAATCTTGCGGTCCAAAACCCATGACTAGAGTTGACATCAATGACAACAACCAATATTCCAACAATCTCCCCCTTTGTCATTGATGGAAACACTCATGCTGCCCCTATCATGATGATCCCAATTTCCCTCCCCCTTTGACATCAATGGAAAAGGTTAGGGTTGCTCCCCCTGAGTTTAATGGAAAAATGTAACTCTCTTATTTGGGGCTGCTCCCCCTGAACGTGTGGCACTCAATAATACTTCATCCTTATTTTTTGTATTTGGGACTTTTTCTTCCTTAGAATCCTTTTGTGTGGATTTTGTCTTCTCTCTCTTCTTCATGTCTAGGATGTATATGTTGTTCAGTCTTCTTGTTGCAGTTGCAACCAATCTTCTAGAGTTATTTTCTCTAATTTTACCTTTTCAGGAATCAAACGTAAGAGTGTATCCTTGATCACACATTTTACTAACAATGAGTAGATTATGATTAAATTCTTCAACCAATAGAACATTCTTTGCTTTTACATTTTTTCTTCCAAGCTCCACTACAGCTTTTGCAAGTATTTTGGCAAATGAGTCATCTCCAAATGCAACATTTCCACCCTTTCTCTTCATGCTGATGAATTTGTCTTGATCTCCAATCATGTGTGAAGAACATGCAATGTCTATGTACCATTCATCTTCTTCTTTACATTCTTCAATGTTCAATGCTATTCGAAAATATTCATTGTTTGGAATATCTTTCCTTCTCCATACTGTGGTTGGCATAGGGACATCTTCATTCATATATTTGCGATCTCGTGCTTTGTGACCAAGATAATTACATTTGTAGCATGCAATAATTTTGTCCATCAATGGGGAAAATGAATTATAACTTCTGTTGACAAATCCATGATTACTTCCATATCTTCTATTTACACCATTCATGTTTCTTGCATATGTGTTCCTTTCATTGATTCTGCAATTAATTGCCTTATGTCCAAACATTTTGCAAGTATAACAATGACCAAGAAAGAAATTTTGATACCTTGGAGTAAGTGGGATTCTTTGTGATGTACTCCATCTGGGTTTATGATCTATTCTTGTGTAGTTTTCTTCATACTGATTGAAGCATCTTTGATTCCTAAAGGTAGGAGGTCTTCTTGGATATTCATCTCTTTTGTAATCATTCCTTCTTTCTGGTATCCTGGTCCACTTCTCATCAACTGTCTGTGTAGCTCTTTCTTCAACCTTCTTGTTGGTATTTCCATCTTCTTTGTATGAAGTTTCACCCATGCATCCAAGATGTGTTAGGTCTTTTGGCACTTGAGAGTTTCTTAAGCTCTTCCTCAATGAGACAACTTCTTGTTCAAGTTTCTCACAATATTCTTATCTCTTCTTCATTTGGACATTCCTTACTTCTCCTATTCTTCTTTCTTATTAGAGTAGAGTTTTCAAGGGAATGGTTTCTTCTCTTAGTTTCTCAAAGTATTCTAATTGTTTCTTCAAGATTACAACTGTCTTTTCACAACTATCCAATTCACTTCTTAGTTTTCTTTGTGTGTCTTTGATCTTGCTATTTTCAATCTCAACATGCTTCAATTTTTTAAGATTCTCATCTTCTTGTTGAATATTTTTTTCTACATGATTTTCTTCTTCTTCATTGTCATTTCTTTCAATCCTTGGATGAGGACATTCAAATTCAACATGACCTACTCCTTCACAATTAAAGCAAAAGAACTGACCTCTATTTTCTTCTTTGAAATCTGAGATGTTGTAATTTGCTTCAACTTCTTCTTCTTCTTCTTCTTCTTCTTCTTCTTCTGTGTATTCCCTTGCCTAGAGGTCTTGTACCTTGTCCCAAAGCTCTTTTGATTATGCACATGATCCCACATTGGATTTCACTAAATCTAAGAATCCATCCAAGATGGTATATATTGCCAATTTGTTGTTCCTTTTTGCTTCCTTCTGAGTTGCAGTCTTTGGTTTCTTCAGAACATTGTATCCTGAAGCAAATGAGAACCAAACATCTGCCCCAAGATATTTCAAGTAAGTTTCCATTATATTACTCCAGTATTCAAAATTTCTTCCATCAAATGGTGGAATCCCATTTGGAATTTTGTCTTCCATTTATTCTTAGGATCTTCCTTCCAGTGGTTAAACTGTACTGAAGGTAACCTTCTCTGATACCAATTGTTGATACTGAGAGGGGGGTGAATCAGTATCAAGTACAATTTGAAACCTTTTTCAAATTATACTTAAACCATTCAACTATATCCAATGAGCAATTAACAATAGTATAAGAGTTACACCAATACACCACAATACACCATGCACAATATATGAGAGATAATCAATAGTTATTGTTCAAGGGAAGTAATGACTTCCAAAGGTAGCTACAACTTCCAAATGTAAAGGGAGGGATAAACCTCCAAGAGGAAGATACAATACTCCAATGTCAAGAGAGAGTTGAACTCTCCATCCTTGCCCTTTTCTACCACCCAAGAATATATGAGAGATAATAAGAATTTACATTAAATCATCACCATCAACCAATCATCACATAGAACTTGATAATGCTTCCTATGACTTCTTCAATTTCTGCAATTCTTTAATTCTTGGAGTACTTTGATCCTATATATAATATTACTCTATGTATTCTATGAAACTCCTCCAAGTTTAACTCCTTGATTCCTCCCCAAAAAGAAGTTATAGAAAGAATGGTAGACTTTATTCAGTTATGATCTATTCAGGAGACCGAACTTGTACAGAATGCCCTGTGCTCAATATTTGATATCTAATTCTGAAACTTGCACACAAGAGACTAAATTCTGTAATATTTCCTATGAAATTTGTCCCATGGCATGTGGATTCTTGATGAATAAGTTTTTATTGTTTTACCCAGAACACCTGTTTATTGACTAGCTTCAGGACTGGTCACAAACCCTATCTTCCACATAGTGTATCTCCATAATTATAACGAATCAAGAGCTCAAATTTTTACCAGAGGTACCTTGATATGTATTCTTAGTACCATAGTGATTTCACCATATGAATCGTTCTAAAAAAAAAGGTTATAGAAAAAATGGTAAGATGACCTGAAAATAACGTACCTTAGAACACATCACCAAAAGACTTCATCCTCCCTTGAAATACGACCTTCTTTACTTCTTATTTCCTCTGAAATTTGACTTGTTTCAAATGAATGTATAATTATGTTTATTTATACCATTTATGTCACCTCCTTTTAACATTAGGGCCAATCTGACACTTTCTTATTTTGTAATTCTTATCTTTAATTATCTTCAGGGCCTACATGTACTTCCTTCTTCAATTCACTTTGTCATCTTCAAAAATTCATTTCTCCTCAACCATGAGGATCCATGTGACGTGCCACATACCACTAGAAACAACATGATGTATACTATACATTCATGGGTTTTGTATATGCATGTGTATTGTCCTTCATGTTCAAATACCTTTATCAATATTGCGGTCCAAAACCCATGACTAGGGTTGACATCAATGACAACAACCGATCTTCCAACAATATCCCCCTTTTTCATTGATGGAAACACTCATGCTCCCCCTATTATCATGATCCCTATTTATCTCCCCCTTTGACATCAATGGAAAAGGTTAGGGTTTCTCCCCCAGAGTTTAATGGAAAAATGTAACTCTCTTCTATGGGGCTGCTCCCCCTTAACATGTGGCACTCAATAATACTTCATCCTTATTATTGGTCTTTGGACTTTTTCTTCCTTAGAATTCTTTTGTGTGGATTTTGTATTCTCTCTCTTCTTCATGTCTAAGATGTATATGTTTTTCGGTATTCTTGTTGTAGTTGCAACCAATCTTCTTGAGTTATTTTCTCTGATTTTACATTTTTGGGAATCAAACGTAAGAGTGTATCCTTGATCACACATTTTACTAACAGTGAGTAGATTATGATTCAAGTCTTCAACCAATAGAACATTCTTTGCTTTTACATTTTTTTTTCCAAGCTCTACTATACCTTCTCCAAGTATTTTGGTAGATGAGTCATCTCCAAATGCAACATTGCCACCCTTTCTCATCAAGCTGATGAATTTGTCTTGATCCCCAGTCATGTGTGAAGAACATCGACTTTCTATGTACCATTCATATTCTTCTTTACATTCTTCAGCAGTCAATGCTATTCGACAATATTCATTGTTTGGAATATATTTCCTTCTCCATACTGTGGTTGGCATAGGGACATCTCCATTCATATATCTGCAATCTCATGCTTGGTGACCAAGATAATTACATTTGTAGCATGCAATATTTTTGTCCATCAATGGGGAAAATGAATTATAAATTATGTTGAAAAATCCATGATTATTTCCATATCTTCTCTTTACGCCATTGATGTTTCTTGTGTATGTGTTCCGTTCATTGATTCTACAATTAATTGCCTTATGTCCAAAAATTTTGCAAGTATAACAATGACCAAGAAAGAAATTTTGATACCTTGGAGTAAGTGGGCTTCTTTTTTATGTAGTCCATATGGGTTATGATCTATTCTTTTTTAGCTTCCTTCATACTGATTGAAGCTTCTTTGATTCCTGAAGGTAGGAGGTCTTCTTGGATATTCATCTCTTTTGTAATCCTTCCTTCTTTCTGGTATCCTGGTCCACTTCTCATCAACTATTTGTGTAGCTCTTTCTTCAACCTTCTTGTTGGTATTTTCATCTTCTTTATATGAAGTTTCACCCATGCATCCAAGATGTGTTAAGTATTTTGTCACTTTAGAGTTTCTTAATCTCTTCCTCAATGAGACAACTTCTTGTTCAAGTTTCTCACAATCTTCTTCTTTCTTCTTAATTTGGACATTCCTTACTTCTCCTATTCTTCTTTCTTCTTTGAGTAGAGTTTTCAAGGAAATGGTTTCTTCTCTTAGTTTCTCAAAGTCTTCTAATTGTTTCTTCAATATTACAATTGTCTTTTCAAAACTACTCAATTCACTTCTTAGTTTTATTTGCGTGTCTTTGAGCTTGTTATTTTCAATCTCAACATGCTTCAATTTTTTAAGATTCTCATCTTCTTGTTGAATATTTTTTTCTTCATGATTTTATTCTTCTTCATTGGAATTTTATTCTTCAGTGTCATTTCTTTCAATCCTTGGATGAGGACATTCAAATTCAACATGACCTAATCCTTCACAATTAAAGAAAAATAACCGACCTCTATTTTCTTCTTTGAAATCTGAGATGTTGTAATTTTCTTAAACTTCTTCTTCTTCTTCTTCTTCTGCGTCTTCCCTTACATAAAGGTCTTATAGCTTGTCCCAAATCTCTTTTTCTGATGCACATGATCCCACCTTGGATTTCACTGAATCTGTCAATCCATCTATGATGGTATCTATTGCCAATTTGTTGTTCCTTTTTCCTTCCTTCTGAGCTGCAGTGTTTGGTTTATTCAAAGCATTGTATACTGAAGCAACTAAGAACCAAACATCTGCCCCAAGAGCTTTCAAGTAAGTTTCCATTCTATTACTCCAGTATTCAAAATTTCTTCCATCAAATGGTGGAATCTCATTTGGAATTTTGTCTTCCATTTCTTCTTAGGATCTTCCTTCCAGTGGTTAAACTGTACTGAAGGTAATCCGCTCTGATACCAATTGTTGATACTGAGAGGGGGGTGAATCAGTATCCAGTACAATTTAAAAACTTTTTCAACTTATACTTAAACCATTCAACTATATCCAATGAGCAATGAACAATTTTATAAGAGTTACACCAATACACCACAATACACAATGCACAATATATGAGAAATAATCAATAGTTATTGTTCAAGGGAAGTAATGACTTCCAAAGGTAGCTACAACTTCCAAATGTAAAGGGAGGGATAAACCTCCAAGAGGAAGATACAATCCTCCAATATCAAGAGAGAGTTGAACTCTACATCCTTGCCCCTTCCTTCCACCCAAGAATATATGAGAGATAATAAAACTTTACATTAAATCATCACCATCAACCAATCATCACATAAAACCTGATAATGCTTCCTAAGACTTCTTCAATTTATGGAATTCTTCAATTATTGGAGTACTCTGATATTGTATATAATATTATTCAATGTATTCTTTGAAACTCCTCCAAGATTCACTGCTTGAATCCTCCCCAAAGAGAAGTTATAGAAAGAATGGTAGACTTTATTCAATTGTGGTCTATTCAGGAGACCGAACTTGTACATAATGCCCCGCGCTCAATATTTAATATCCGATTCTGAAAGTCACACAAAAGAAACTACAGTCCGTAATATTTCCAATGAAATTTTTCCCTTGTCATTTGGATTCTTGATGAAGAATTTATGAATGTTTTACCCAGAACACCTATTTATTGACTAGCTTTAGGACTGGTCACAAACCCTATCTTCCACAGAGTGTATCTCCATAATTTTAGTGAATCAAGAGATGAAATGTTTACCAGAGGTTCCTTGATATGTCTTATCAATACCATATCTATTTCACCATATGAATCATTCTAGAAAAAACGTTATAGAAAAAATGGTAAGATGACCTGAAAATAACATACCTTAGAACACATCACCAAAAGACTTCATCCTCCCTTGAAATCCGGCCTTCTTTACTTCTTATTTCCTCTGAAATTTGACTTTTGTCAAATTAATGTATAATGATGTTTATTTATACCATTTATGTCACTTCCTTTTAACATTAGGGTCTACCTGGCAGTTTCTTATTTTGTAATTCTTTTATTTAATTATCTTCAAGGCCTACATGTACTTCCTTCTTCAATTCACTTTGTCATATTCAAAATTTCATTTCTCCTCAACCATGAGGATCCACGTGATATGCCACATACCACCGGAAACAACATGATGTATACTATCCATTCATGGGTTTTGTATATGAATGTGCATTGTCCTTCGTGTCCAAATACCTTTATCAATCTTGTAGTCCAAAACCCATGACTAGGGTTGACATCAATGACAACAACCAATCTTCCAACAACATCCTATTACATGACAAGTTCAAGGGGGAGTTAGCTCTGGCATATTTCATTTTTTCCATGATTTTCTGGGTATACGTGGGTTGTTTTGGACACAGTGACATACATCCATGGACATATTGTTTTCTGCATGTAGATGTATGCAGTTTGTCCTTGGAAAACCTGCGTACATGTAGGGCTGCCCTTTTTTAAGAGGGCGCACCCCCCAAAAAAACTAAAAACAATGCAAGAAAGAAGAATGGAAATGCAATAGGGATGAGTTTATAGTTACTTGGTCAGAGCGGAAGTTTGTTTCTTCCTCTGAAGCTCCCAGAATAAACTCTTTTAGAAAAGGGGTATTTTTTTACCTATTGGTTAATTTTGAAATTGCAATGGTGAAAATGAGTTGTCAGCTTCTATTTATAGACTTTTTTCGCCTTTTTTGCCACTTTTTTGAACCCTTTTGTCATTTTTTTTGGCTTGAAAATCATTTAATGTAGTTATTGAGTTTCTTATTGGATGTTAGAATGCACTTCAATTTTTGGTTTGGTGACTTTGTTTTGGGATATGGGTCACTTTTAAAGGTCCTTTGGTAAAATTCATTTTTCCAACTTTTTTCATATAAGTTAGGATTCCACCTCCACTTTCTGCATCTCGTTGTCTTTTCCACTTTTCCATAGGATCAATCTCATTGAAGTGCGACACATAACCTCTTTTGTTGTTTTATAAGTGTCGTGATTAGGTCATAGAGCCTACCTTTACATGGATTCCCTAGATAGATCATTTTTACTTTTGGCATCCATGTTGTCTCTAATGACTTTAGGCTCAGAAGTCCTTGCTAGTCCTATCATGATTATGATATTGAGCCTCATTTGTCTGATGCACCATCACTCTTGGCCTCATGCTTAAGGACTCTAAAAAATGAGCATACATTATTGTCTTTCAATCTTGCTTTGAAATCAGAAAGAAACATTCGATGAGACTATATTTATGCTTTTCAATCTTTCCCATATTAACTGAGAAAATTAACCACTTGGAGTCTTCTTTAATCCCTTTTTAGACTCTCGAAGCATGAAAATATTTTCGAGTGATCTTATTTTCCTTCACGCTCGCCAAACTAAAACTAGAAGGCACATCTGTCCAATGGTAGTTTACCCCTTTTTCAGTCCAGATGGTCAATTTTACGAACAAAGGTATACTTTAAGAACTTCGGGTCGCTAGAAGAGTATTCTCAGGTATAATTTTAACTCTTTTTTGGGCATGAGGGACTAAATCTATGAAAAAGGAACCCCCAAGGAGTCCATAGCTAAACTCTTTTTAGACTCCCTAAAATTGAAAAGATCGTCAAGTGACCTTTTTCTTTCACACTCGTTAAATTGGTTTAGAAGAACATCCCCCACGAAGTCCATAGTTAAGCTCTTTTCAGACTCCTTAAAATTGAAAATATCATTGAGTGACCTTGTTCCTTCACTCTCATTAAAACTGGTCCAAAAGAACATCTACTGGCATGAGTTTACCCCTTTTTTGGCTTGTGGATCATGGAGGAAAAAGGTACACCTCGGAAGATTCGTCTCACTGGGAGAGTTCTCCTCAGTAAATTTTATACTTTTTCGGGCTAAGGAGACTAAATTCAGAAAAAGTCTTTGAGTCCATACTTAATCTCTTTTTAGACTCTTTAAAATTGAAAATATTGTCGAGTGATCTTGTGTTTTTCACACTCGTTAAAATCATTTTGAATAGACATATTTTCGATGATAGTTTATCTCTTTTCCGAACCAACTAGACTATTTCCGAAAAAGGTACCCCAGTGGAGTCTTCTTTTAACTTTTTCTAGACTCTCTAAATGTGAAAAAACTACCGAGCTTACCTTCTCTAGGCTCGTTAAAATTACATTGAAGAGGGTCTCATCATGTCTTTCTAATCACATTTCCATCTATGTGTCTTTGGCCTAATTACAAATCCATGTTGGTCTTAAATGAACCTTTGAAGCATGCCTTATATGCAGGCCTTATAACACTTTGCCTCCTCTGCGACCTAACACCTTGACCCATGGAGGAATTTTCCCCAAGTTTCCTTTTCCTGCACATGTCTCCTTTCTTTGAGCATTAGTGTGTTCCTTGTGCCTAGAACTAGTATGCTTGTGACACTCATTCCTCCTTTGTAACGTAGAATTCTTTTATTCTTTTTCAAGATCTTTAAAAATATTGAAAAGGAAAAAAAATAAAAAGACCAAAAAAGAAGACGAAAAATATATGTTCTTTTTTGGTAGCACATGTTGGATTACTGAGAGGGGGGGTGAGTTAGTAATAGTGTAATTGTAATCCTTTTTCTTCAAATGTTATATCAATGTAGAATTATTATGCAATAATGAGCAGTAAGAAATAAACAATCACACACATACATAATACACCAGTGTTTTACGTGGAAACCCAAATCGAGAGAAAACCATGGAATTCTTTTTCTTATATGTCTTGAAGAATTACATTCATTAGAAGCACCAAATTCCTTTGTTTTCCAGCTGCAACTAGAAGGAAGCTCCAACCCCCCAGTTTCAGGCTACAACCTGAGGGAAGCTCTAACTCCCCAATTCTTTGGCTACAACCAGAAGGAGGCTACAACCCCCAATGTTCTCTAGCTACAACTGGAAGGTGGATACAACCACCTTTCCTTGCCCCGTCCTGCCACCCTAAAGTAGAAGTATAATGATGGAACCAATGTCACACTATCACTCTGAGATATACCGTTGTAAACCTGTACCAATAAATCTGAACCATGCATCAACCATGCATCAACCTGTACCTCAACCTGTAATCAACCTGTAACATAAACAAGTGCATCAACCATGCACCAACCTGTAATCAACATGTGCCATAAACAAGTGCATCAACCATGCACTAACCTGTAATCAACCTGTACCATAAACAAGTGCATCCAGCCATGTACCAAGTATGTACCAATCATGTGTCAACTACTCATCAATATATACCAACATTATCAACTATACACCTCATGTATGTGCACCAAATCATCAACTACTTGTCTCAACCATGTACTCAACATGTACGACAACATAAAGACCTCATCAATTTCATCATTTAAATCTGATTTGTATCTCTATAATAGACCTAGTGTATATGATCACATTCATGCAAACCTTCCTTAACTTTAAAAACAAGAGACTAGTATTTTCATCAAACTTTTCTTTAGTCTCACATGCCTAGTTTTGGATTAGTCAACAACCCTAACTTGAAGTAATCATATCTTTGAACCTGTAATGTATAAATATATAAAACTGATACACAATGTTCTTCAGTGTGTTTTATGAAATTCTTCCAAGTGTCACTACTTGGAATCTCTCAGAAAAAGAGTTATAGGGAAAATGGCATACCTTGTTGAATTCTGTCTTATTCTAGAGAGTGACCTTGTAGAGCGTGCCCCACACAAAATATTTGATGAATTGATATGAAACTAATATAAATCATACTAAATACTTTCCCCTAACCAAAAAATTTGGTCTCACTTAATTTGGATTTTTTATGAGTAAGTTATGACGATTTTACCCGAAACACCTGATTTTGACTAGTTTCAGGGCTGGCCACAAACCCTATTTTCCACAGAGTGTAACTCCTAAAATACAATGACCAACATGCTGAATTTTTTACCACATATACTTGGATATATTTTCTCACTTTAATATCAATTCATGTTTTGAATCATTATATAAAAAAGTCATAGCGAAAATGGTGAGATGACCTGTAAATAACATACCTTAGAAAGCACCATCAAAATAATTTATCCTTCCTTGCATTTTGGCCTTCTTTTATTCACCTTCACTCAGAATTTTGGTTTAGATATCCTTGGTTACCTCAGACACATATAGATATTCAATATTCTCAAGTGTGATTAAAATGAGAGAGACTTTCCTCTTATTTATACTCTCCAAGTAGCTTCCTTAAAAACATGTTCTAGGTCACTTGGCCCACTTTCCTTATTTTAGGGTTGGGTCCACTTCTAATTTCTCCATTAAATTTATTATTGAAATAATTTATTTTTTATTCACTTTGAATTATAATACACTCATCACTTCACTTAATTATCTACCTTTTAAAATCTCTTAAACCACTTTGACTACTTTGACCTTTTGGGGCTTCTAGATGACATATGAGGGTCCTCCAACTTCGTAAGGCCATAAATCTCAAACCGTGAGGAGTTATGTGAAATTATACATACCACCATAAATGGAATGACATGTACTATCCATATAGAATAGTATTATCTTAAAATATGTCATAACTCATACCATTACCCATCAAACAAATTTGGGTCCATTACCCAAACCTGGGGTCTCCAACTTCTCATGGCCATAACTCTCTAACTGTGAGGAATTATGTGACATTCCACATACCACTAGAAATTACATGACAAGCACTATCCATCTAGAATGTTTTCCTTGACAAATTTACTTTCCTTCATCTCATTATTCCATAATTAAGCATGGGTTATCTTACTCCACAAAGCATCTTCCCATGAGGGCTTTCACCATAAGGGGACCAATTTGGAGTTCATCCATATTTACTTCTTATCAATCATGAAAAAACAATAATGAGTCCTATTTACATCAAACAATATTGTGTGCATTACCCAAACCTTTGTGCTATGGGGATTTTTCAAGGGTTGACATCACTGACAACCAACCTTAATCAACAATATCCCCCTTTAGCATTGATGGCAACACTCCGATGCAATACTGAAATCATATCACTCATGCTCCCCCTGGAACCATGCCTTTGTCCTCTGCATCTAATAAATCTTCTCCCCCTGGAACCATGCCTCTGTCCTCTGCATCTGATAAATCTTCTCCCCCTGGAACCATGCCTCTATCCTCTGCATCTCATAAATCTCTCCCCCTTTGTCATCAATGGCAAAGGTGTCTTTCCATCTGGGGCTGCTCCCCCTAATAGACTATCCTCTTATGGTGCTTCCTCATGTACATCTAAGACATATAAGATAAGAATTCAAAAAACATTCATTTTTGGAGTGGAAATAACTCCAAGTCTTTGGCGAAGATATTCAAAGGCTTCTCATGGAAGTGGTTTTGTAAAGATGTCTACCACTTGTTCTTTTGTGCCCACATACTCAACTCTAATGTTCTTTTTTGCAACCTGTTCCCGTAGAAAGTGATACTTGATTGGAATGTGCTTCGTCTTGGAGTGCATCACTCGGTTTTTTGAGATATTGATGGCACTTGTATTATCATAATATATTGGAATGGGCTCATCATACTCAACCTGTAGATCTGTCAAAGTTTGTTTCATCCAAAGAACCTGTGTACAACATGTTGTTGTTGCAATATACTCTACCTCGGCTGTAGATAGAGATACCGATGATTGTTTCATTCTTAACCATGATACCAAACACTCACCTAAGTAGAACGTTTCTCCACTAGTGCTTCATTGGTCATCAATACAACCTTCCCAATCTTCATCTATGTAGGTAATAAGTGATAGATCTTTTCCTTTTGGATACCATAATCCAAACTCTTTTGTTCCTTTGAGATATCTGAAGATCCTCTTTACTGCTAATACATGTGATTCCTTTGGTGCTGCTTGAAATCATGACACATGTCCAACTGCCTACATTACATCTGGTCTGGATGTTGTCACATATAGTAGACTACCAATCATTGACCTATATTGCCTCTAATATGTAGACTTTGAACCATCATCTTTGCTCAACTTACAACTGGTTTGCATGGGAGTGATAACTGGTTTGCAATCTTCCATTCCGAACCTCTTTAGCATTTCTATGATATACTTGGTTTGAGAAATAAAAATTCCTTGGTTGCTTTGACATATCTGAAGTTCCAGAAAGAAGGTTAGTTCTCCAAGTAATGACATTTCAAATTCATTATGCATGTCTTTTGCAGATTTCTGGCTAAACCTGTCATCATCACTACCAAAAATAATATCATCAACATAAACTTAAATTAATAAAATATTACCTTGACTTACCTTAATGTAGAGGTTGTTGTCTGCACTTCCTTTTCTGAACCCTGCCTGCTACAGATACTTATCTAGTCTAGAGTACCATGCTCTAGGAGCCTATTTTAGACCATACAAGGCCTTGTTTAATTTACACACATAGTCTTTGTTCTCTGACAACTAAAATCCTTCTGGTTTTTCAATGTAGACTTCTTCTTCAAGTTCCCCATTCAGAAAAGATGATTTTACGTCCATCTGATATACATTAACATTTTTGGAGCATTCATAAGCTAAAAGAAAATGGATTTCTTCCATTTTGACAACTGGGGAAAATGTCTCTTCAAAGTCGATTCCTTCAATCTGCGCATATCTTTTACATACCAATATAGCTTTGTTCCTTGTAACCTATCCATCTTCATTCAATTTATTCATGAAAACCCATTTTGTGTTGATCACATTCTTATTCTTTGGTCTTGGAACCAATTCCCAAGTGTCATTTTTCTCTATTTGATCCAATTCTTCATCCATGGCCTTATTCCAAAATTCATCCTTGTTGGCTTCTTCAAAACAATTTTGTTCAATTATAGATAAGAGTGTTAGGTGTGTTTGTTCTGGTGAACAGATTTTTCTTCTAGTCTCAACTCCTGCATATTTGTTTCCAATAATCTGATCTGAAGGATGATTCTTTTGTACTCGTTTGCTAGGTATCTTTGGAAATACTTGTTGAACTTGCTCTTCTACTTCTGTCGGATTCTCTTCATCTTCATCTTCCTCTTCTTCTTCTTTTTCATCATCTTCTTCAAAAATTTGTTCCATTGATTTGTTTTCTTCCTTCTTTGATTCTGGTTTGCCTGTTTCATCAATTGTTACGTTGATTCTTTCCACAAATTTGTTAAATCTTAGATTGTAACACTTGTATGCTTTTTTTGTACTTGAATAACCAACAAGTATTCCTTTGTCCACACGAGAGTCAAACTTTCTCATTCTTCCATCTTCTCTTTTGATGTAGCATTTGCTTCCAAAAAATCTGAAGTGCTTCACATTTGCTGGTCTTCCTTTCCATAGATTGTAGGGAGTTTTATCAGTTTTGTTTTTTAGCATTTCTCTGTTTTGAATGTGAACTATTGTATGTACTGCTTGTCTCCAAGAAATATCTATCAACTTTGAATCCATTATCATTGTTCGAGCCATTTCTTGTACTGTCATGTTCTTTCTTTCAACAACTGCATTTTGTTTAGGTATCCTAGTGACGGAGAATTGCCTTTTTATTCCATGATTGCTGCAGTAGTCCATCAATTCATTTGAGGTGAATTCTCCTCCATTATCCAATCCTAAGCATTTTATTCTTGAATCTATCTCATTTTTAACCATTTCCTTGTAGATTTTGAAATTTTCAAAAGATTCTGATTTGTTCTTGAGAAAGAAAACTCCAGTCATTCTTGTATAATCATCAACTAATAACATAAAGTATATCTCACCTTTTAATCCTTTTGTTGTAGTTGGTCCAACTAGATCAGTATGCACAATTTCCAGTGGTTTTGTTGTTGAATATTCCTTTGATTTGAACTTGGTCTTTGTTTGCTTTCCTTGTTGGCAATGCTTGCACAAAGTGTTGGTTGGTTTCGTGATCTGGGGCATTTCTCTGTCTGCTTCTCTTTTGTTGACTTTGAAAAGGTTATCAAAATGCATGTGACCCATTCTTCTGTGCCATAGCTAACTTTCATCTTCTTTTCCTAGACAACACTTTTCATTTCCAATTTCACTTAACACGTATATGTTGCTTGAAGTTCTTGCAGCTGTAGTGACCAATTTCCCTGAAACTTCTTTTCTTATCTCACACTTTTGTGAATCAAAAGTAACTTTATGACCTTGGTCACACATTTGTCTCACACTTAAAATATTATGTTTCATATCTTCTGCTAGTAGAACATTTTCTTCCTTTTCATTCTTGTTCCCAATTCAGACTGTGCCTTTTCCAATGATTTTGGATAAATCATCATTTCCAAAGGAGATTGATCCATCTCTTTCCTTTTGTAATGTAAGAAACTTTTCTCTATCACCTGTCATGTGTTTTAAACATCCACTATCAACATACCAACCACGTTTCTTTTGTTTATCTTGTAGAGCGACTGTGCATTCTTCATTGCCATACTGATCTTGCTTTCTTATCCATGTCATTTTCTGAGGTTCTTGTTTGTGACTCTGTTGAAGTTCAGTTCTCAAAGATTCAAACTTGTTGTAACTTCTTCTTTGTGTTTAAAGAGGTCTTCTTGAATAACCCCTTTGTGTATGGATCTCAAAGTAGTTATTGTTCCTGTTGTTAGCTCTACAATTTACATCTTTATGTCCAAAATTATTACATGCATAACATAAACCAAAAAATATAGTTTGATACCTAGTAGTTGAAGATATTATGAAAGGAGGTTCTCTTATGAATCCTTCTTCTTCTTGAGGCATGTCTATCTGTTGTTGATTCTGAAATATGAATCTTCTTGGTGGAGGAGTGTCCCTGTAATCTTCCTTGTATATCTTTTTATCCCCTTTGATTGTTTCTGCATAACTTTTTGGATTTGTTTATTGCTCTGTTGTTTTGGAGCTTGATCCATTTTCTATTTCATTGTATCCAAGTTCAGACTTGTCAAGATAAGATTTTTTACTGTTGATAATGTCATCCAGAACTTTTGAGCTATTCTACATATTTTTCTTTTGAATATCCTTTCTTAGTGTGACAATCTCTGCTTCCAGGTTTCCAATGATCATGCCCTTTCCTTCTAGTTGTTCTTTGAGTGCTTCTTCAATTCTTTTATCTTCTTCTATTTGAACCTTCAATTTTTTGATCATTTGTTCTAGTTCTTGAGTGTCTTTTTTCTTATCTAGATCTGCTTGTAGTTTCTTGTTTTTCTTCTTTTCTCTTCTAATAAATTCTTTGGCACTCATTAATTCTTCTCGAAAGTCAACTTCTTCCTTTTCAATTTCTTCTTCATATGCTTCTTCATATTCTTATTCAGAGTCTTCTTTATCAGATTCTTCTACTGCCATGAATAGAACTCTCCTTGTTTCACTGTCACTGACTTCATCTTCATCTGATGATGAGATGTCTTCTTTGGTGAAAACATTTTTCCTGAAAACTTTCTTTGTAGTTCTTTTACCTTTATATGTTTTTCTGACTTTTGAGTAACCTTCATCATTTCTCTTTTTCTTATGAGGACATTTGTTAGCAAAATGACCAATACCATCACAATTAAAACAAATTAAAGGAAAAATACCTCTGTACTTACCGTTGGTTCCCTTGTTCAGTCTTTTGACAAAATTGACCACTTCTTCATCATCTTCTGAGACGTCACTATTGCTACTATATTCATCTTGCTCCTTTTTCTTTTTCTTTGATCTTTTGGATTCTTTGAAGGCTGCTTCTTTTACATTCAGATTTTTCTGTTCAATTCTCATCTCATATGCTATGAAGATTCCATGCAGTTCATCCATGCTTATTGAGTTTAGATTTGATGTTTCTTCTAGTGCTGATATCTTAGGGTTGAATCTCATAGGAAGAGATCTTAGTACCTTTTGAACAATTATAGATTCTTCGATTTCTTCTCCAAATAATATGATTACATTCACTGTTTCATCGACTCGTAAGAAGTAGGTTGTGATATCTTCATCTTCCTTCATTTTTAGTTGTTTGAACTGACCTCTGTAAGTTTGAATCTTTACTACTTTAACTTTTGAATCTCCTTCATAAATATTTTGAAGCTTGTCCCAAATATCTTTAGCAGATTTACATTGCGCAACTTTGGTGAATATCATATCACCGAGACCATTCAAAAGTGCATTTATGGCTTTGGAATTATTCTCACTAAGTTTCACTGCATTGTCATTTGTTGGTGGAACTATTGGTGCTGTGTATCAATCTAAAATTGATTGCCAAACTTGAAATACCTATGCCTGTATATATGTTTTCATCCTTATGCTCCAAAAAATATACTTTTGTCTATCAAACTGTGGTATTCCATTTTTCTATGAGTTGGTACTCTCCATGATCTACCTTTCAGTGGTTAAACTAATTTCTGAAGGAACCTTCTCTGATACCAATTTTTGGATTACTGAGAGGGGGGGTGAATCAGTAATAGCTTCATTATAATTCTTTTTCTTCAAATGTTATATCAATGTAGAATTATTATCCAATAATGAGTAGTAAGAAATAAACAATCACACACATACATAGTACACCAGTGTTTTACGTGGAAACCCAAATCAGGAGAAAACGACATAATGTTTTTTTTCATATGTATTGAAGAATTACATTAATTGGAAGCACCACCTTCCTTTGTTTTCCAGCTGCAACTGGAAGGAGGCTCCATCCCCTTATTTTCTCAGGCTATAACCTGAGGGAAGCTCCAACTCCCCAATTCTTTGGCTACAACCAAAAGGAGGCTACAACCCACAATTTTCTCCAGCTACAACTGGAAGGTGGCTACAACCACCTGTCCTTGCCCCATCCTGCCACCCTGAAGTAGAAGTAGAATGATGGAACCACTGTTGTAAACCTTTACCAATAAATATGAACAATGCATCAACCATGCGTCAACCAGTACCTCAACTAGTAATCAACCTGTACCATAAACAAGTGCATCAACCATGCACCAACCTGTAATCAACTTGCACCATAAACAAGTGCATCAACCATGCACCAAACTGTAATCAACCTGTACCATAATCAAGTGCATCCAACCATGTACCAAGTATATACCAATAATGTTTCAACTACTCATCATCTATGACTCATCAATATATACCAACATCATCAACTATACACCTCATGTATGTGTGCCAACTCATCAACTACTTGTCTCAACCATGTACTCAACATGTACCACAACCAAAATCCTTCATCAATTTCATCATCCAAATATTATTTGTAGCTCTATAATAGACCTAGTGTATATGGTCACATTCCTGCAAACCTTACTTAACTTTAAAAGAAAGAGACTAGTATTTTCATCAAAATTTTCTTTAGTCTCACATGCCTAGTTTTGGATTAGTCAACAACCCTAACTTGAAGTAATCATAAATTTGAACCTGTAATGTATAAATATCTAAAACTGATACAAAATTTTCTTCAGTGTTTTTTATGAGATTCCTCGAAGTTTCACTAATTTGAACCTCTCAGAAAAGGAGTTATAGAAAAAATGGCATACCTTGTTGAACTATGTCTTATTATAGAGAGCGACCTTCTAGAGCGTTCCCCGCACAAATTTTTTGATGAATTGATCTGAAAATGTTACACAACATACTAAAGAATGTCCCCTAACCAAAATATTTTATCTCATTGAATTTGGATCTGTTATTAAGAAGCTATGACGTTTTTACCTGAAACACCTGATTTTGACTAGTTTCAGGACTGGCCACAAACCCTATTTTCCACAGAGTGTAACTCCCAAAATACAACGACCCACAAGATGAATTTTTTACCATAGATACTTAGATATGTTTATCACTTTCATATCAATTTCATGGTATGATTCATTATAGAAAAACAATTATAGAGAAAATGGTGAGATGACTTGTAAATAACATACCTTAGAAAGCACCATCAAAAGAATTTATCCTTCCTTGCATTTAGGCCTTCATTTCTTCACCTTCACTCAGAATTCTGGTTTAGATATCATTGGTTACCTTAGACACATATAGATATTAAATATTCTCAAGTTGGATTCAAATGAGAGAGCCTTGCCTCTTATTTATACTCTCCAAGTAACTTCCTTAAAAACATCTTCTAGGTCACTTGGCCCACTTTTGTTATTTTAGGGTTGGGTCTACTTCTAATTTCTCCCTTAAATTTATTATTGAAATAATTTATTTTGTATTCACTTTGAATTATAATACACTCATCACTTCACTTTATTATTTACCTTTTAAAATCTCTTAAACCACTTTGACTACTTTGACTTTTTGGGGCTTCTAGATGACATATGAGGGTCCTCCAACTTCGTAAGGCCATAACTCTCAAACCGTGAGGAGTTATGTGACCTTATACATACCACCAGAAATGGCATGACATGTACTATCTATATAGAATATTATTATCTAAAAATATATCATAACTCATAACTTTACCCATCAAACAAACTTGGGTTCATTACCCAAACCTAGGATCTCCAACTTTTCATGGCCATAACTCTCTAACCGTGAGGAATTATGTGGCGTTCCACATACCACTGGAAATGACATGAAAATAACTATCCATATAGGATATTTTCCTTAACAAATTCACTTTCCTTCATCTCATTATTCCACAATTAAGCATGGGTTCTCTTACTCCACAAAGCATCTTCCCGTGAGGGATTTCACCATAAGGGGACCACTTTGTAGTTCATCCATATTTACTTCTCATCATCCATGAAAAAAAAAATGAGTCCTATTTACATCAAACAATATTGGGTCCATTACCCAAACCTTTTTGCTATGGGGATTTGTTCAAAGGTTGACATCAATGACAACCAACCTTAATCAACAATAATGAGTCACCCTTGGACAAAGCACATACTTCTGTTTGTTCCTCAATATTTGGGATCTAATATGACCTTAGGAAGTTTTTCTCGCTACCTAGAGTTGTTTCCTTCTCCATTTGGTTACTCTTCCAAACACATGGAGAGTTTTTGTTTCCTCCTGCATCGTGAACTTATGTCAAAGTCATGTTGCATGAATCTAATAATATTTCGTGCTATTTTCCAAGGGAATTTTCACCCAGCCCGAGTCGACATTTCTCTAGTTTGTCTCTTGACTTTATGCCCAACCATCCCAAAAATCCAATCAATTCCTTGTTAGAAATCAATGAAGTTCTCTGACTGATCACTGATATCCTCTTGTCTGTTCCCGACAAGTCATCAAAGACCTCTAGGTAGTGAATTCATACACTCACATTACACTCCTACCTGAGTTTTGAAGACTTGAAGTTGTTTCTCTAGCTCTGAAGGCCTCATCTCCAACCATCAAGTGTCGTTGGATTCTTGAATATGGATACTATACTTGTATATATTTGATTTTCAAATGTATATCCATTGTGTATTTATCATGGCTACACTTTATATAGTTATATGACATGGATATGCAGTGTATTTTATTGGCAACCATGATTTATTTCATCCCAAGCATGGGTATGCCTGCCTCGAAGAGACAATTGTTATTTTTGCAGAAGGCACCTCCAGAACTCTGATCCTGGGCTCACTCGCTTCGTACATTAGTGAAGATTTTGTAATGTATTTTGGCCATCATATGCTCTTCTGACCTCACACATTAGGGGCCATCGAACAACTGAGGTCAGTCTTGTTGGATCCATAGATACACAGTCCAAGTCATTTTGCAACTTTGACTTTGGAAGACTTGGGGGCACTAATATGAAATCTCTCCAATGCACGAACTCCAAACTCGTCGATCTGACAATCAAGGTGGGTCCCTAAATGGGGGGTTTTACCACTGTATGCGTAATTATTTGACTGCTGAATGCTATCAACTTGAAATGGGGAACTTAGATATTTTCTCTTAAGATCTTGATGGATAAAGAAATGGCAAGATGAAGCGGGAAACAACCAACTCTTTATATGAAAGCAGTGAAAAAATATATAGAAATTTCCAAGGGTCTTTTAGAGACGACATCATAACAGATGTGTAAGATTGATTGTTATAGACTAACAATGCTTGCAGGAGTGTCACTGTGGAAAAAAAGATCCAACATATTAATTAAATCACTCTTAAAAGATGATAAAGACCAAAAACCCAATAGAAATAATAATGTAGAAATCAAAATAGCAGCAATAAAGATAGAACCATTCAGAAAGCAGAAAATAACATTCAACTCAGAAAGTAGAAATCAAAGTGATGTAAAGAAGAAAAGGAGCACAAAATTGGGAAGTAGAGATAAACTACTAGTATACATAAGAATACCATTAGAAAAAGATCTTCACAATATTTCAAACGAGGACTGCTAATGGTGTGGGAAAACCATTGTCTCCATAATTCCCTTGAAATTTCTGAGTTAGTGTCCAAGGGAAGAGTAATCTAGAAATGGTCTAACACTTGAAATTTTGATGTAACTATCAACCCTTTAACGGATACGATTAAATCATCAAGATAAGCATGGAGTCTGATCAACTCATCGAAAGTTGTGTGTATAGGCCGTTTTAAGGCGATACTAGTATCAAATAAACTAGAAGGCCAACAGTTGTAAGACATAGTATCACAATTAGTAGGAAAAGTGGTTTTGTGATAATTTTCCCCTTCCACCTTGATTTTCTTGTAACAAAAGAAACTATCAAGTAAGGGCTCCAAGTATAACTCTATTATCTGTTGCTGAAACATTTCCATATTGAGAGGAGGGAAATGATTTCTTATAATTGCTTGCCTGAAAGTTTGAAGACTAGTGCAGGTCCTAAAATTATCAGGGGTCTTTGAAGCAGGTTGCCACTTTGAAACCCCTTCATGGTGGACTAAAAAAGTCATTTCAGTCTTTAAGAAATGTCCCAACTCCCTTTGAAGGGTTGTTTGTAGTGTAGAGTTAACAAGTTTCTATTTTTCCCTAGCTTTTTTCATGGTACGTTGAACAAGACCTGGATCAAGACCAAAGAGATCCACATTAAACCAAGCAAAAACCTTTTTATGTCCACCAAGTAACCCATCATACTTCATCTCTTCTTTATTAGGACCCTGGACATTTATTTTAACATTTGTTGAAGATCCAAGTGTCCTATTTTTTACAGAGATGGCTTCAACCACCTTCAGTTGCAAATCCTCTTCTTCCCGTTTTTCTTTGTTTCCCCCGACACTCAAGGAAAAAGAATCCTTGAGAGGAGTCAAGACTTCAGGAAATTCATTATTTTCTACAGATATAGTCTCCTCGAGATTAAGGGGTTTATTTTTAATGACAACATAATTGATTTCATTGTTAGGGATCGCCTTCCATGATTCTTCATTTCCAGAAATGTATGAACAATGCAGATATTGGAAAGCACAATCAGGCCAGTGAGGCAAGAGTTGTTGAGTAGGAGAGGCTACAAAGACAACTAATCGATCAGCTATAGAATTCAACTCCTTCCCAACATGAGTGATGTTAAAAGATAGGAGATTCGAGACAAGTGCCCAAACAATTTGGGAATATTGTTCCGTCAACTTGTTGCTAGGAGGGCATGTCTTACGTATCAGGTTTACAACAAGCTTAGAATTTCCAAAAATTGAAAGTTGACCACAACCAATATTGAGGGCATTCTCAATGCCTAACAACAAATCTTTGAACTCAGTGGCATTCTTTGAGCAAGAAAACTGCAACCTGTATGACATATTATGATTGTTTCCTGCAGGGGAAACCAAGATAATACCAGCCCCATTACCCTCATTCGAATGTGAACCATTGAAGTTCATATGACACAATTCATCCTCTAAATCATGTCTTTCCATAGGAATATTATCCTCTTCATCGAATATGGAATACACTCCTAGGTCTTCTTTGATATAGTTTACACTAGATTACGGAACATTCTCTATGTAGGGTGAAATTATTCCTTCTCTAAGGACTATGATATTATTTCCATTCCGAGGAATGGATAAATGTGTCTCGTAGAGTGAGAGGTATGAACCTATTAGGGATTTCCAATCTCTTCCTAAGATAATTCAGTAATTTCTTACATGCATATCGATCACCTAAATGTTGAGGGTTGTCCTTATCTCAAGATGAGTGCATAAAACAAAGGTTACATCCTTAATCTCACCTATGGTTGTTTTTTATAGAATATTATAGTAGAGCATGCTTATGGAATTTTCGTTTGTACAAGATAAGACTAGTTCTTCCATAATAATCTTCAACATCATACTTGGGCCCGAACTGCCATCAATGAGGCAACAATGGGAAATTTTATCCATGATCTTTAGAGAAATAAAAGAGGGTTTTTTTTCTACAGGGTATCTAAAATTATGTACACCTACTTTATTTACAGAAGAATCCTCTTCATCTACCTCTTTGAAAAGATTGGTAATGAAAACTTTTCCTTCCATGAATTGTATGAGATTCATCTGTTGTTCAAGGACGACAACCAGGTCTAAGAGGGTTGCATCTACCTTAATGTTGGCCAATTGGTTCAGGAATATGTATTTGCAAGAGGGGGGAGAAGGAGTGATTTTTTAACTCTCAGGAACTATAGGAGCCTGTGGTGCAGCAACGGTTGAGGATGTTCTCGGGCTAGAAGAACTGCAAGGAGGGTCAAATTTACATTTTGGGACATAGGCATTTCTTCTAGTTTTGATGACCATGACATATTCTGGCTTGCCAAAATATAGGAAAACGATAGTGGCTTATGGTCTTTTTCCAAATATCTTGTCTCTGGCACTCTTCCTTACCTCACATGTGGTTTCTTTGTGGTGTTCCTCGAAAAAGTTACACCAACTCCGAGGCAGGATAGCCTTCGGATGGAAATTATTTTCAACCAGACCTCTATAAGGAGGGGCAGAAGAGGATGAATCTCCAAGGATGAGAGGGTTGACAGTACCTTTCTGCTCAAAATCTATCATACGGTTGTTCATATCTTGTACTGTCTATAAGAGAGTGGACATATTTTTCTGTCTAAATGATTCTCCCTGGGGTAGACCAGTTCGTTCAAGTTGTTCCTCATACTCTGAGCAAGTGTGCAGAGCGGAACTGAGATTATCAATGGCATTTTCTTCAAGCCCGTGACGATAAAGAGAGGGAAATTCATTGTAGTAATGCATGAAATTGACTTGGTTCTAAGGGCATATGAGCTTGGGAATTTGATTATACAACTTGGTGAAACACAAGTTGAGGACCTGATGGTCTCACCATCTTTGTAAGTGACATTGTCATACTACCTTAACTTCTTAGAAGGGATTTTGGATTTCCTGTAAGTGGATCGGAACCAATAAATCAACTCCTCCCAGGTAGACAAGATATTAGGAGGATGTTCAAAGAAATCGGCCGCAACCTTTCCTTCCAAGGAATTGACAAACAAGTGCATTCAAGTGTCATTATCGTTAGCCCCTATGTTATGAAAAGCATTATAAAATGCCACTAGGTGTTCATTGGTACTGACAGTGTTATTTCCTAAAAACCTAGGCAAATTCTCTTTAAACTTCAAAAGCAGGCGAGTAGTAGGTGCTAGGTTAAGAGTAGAGGACACATGGCATGGTGTGGTCGTGGCATCTTCTTCGAACTGAAAAAGGCCATAATTTTTAATGACTTTGGTGGTGTTTTTAGTAGATTAGAAAAGGGTATCATGGTTGTACAAGCTACCAATCACTGATGATGATGAATATTGGGAAGATGGAGCACTTCCAGTGCCACGAGAGCCACCACTAGATTCCATTTTGTGGATGATAGATGAGGGAAAAAAAGACGAGCTGGATGAATCTGATAAAGTTCTCCTTAGAGAACTTTTGTTGGGAAGATAACACAACGTTTCTTCTTCCTATTTCAGCAATAGGATTGATTTCAGGTGACAATCCTCTTCTTCTTCTAGAAGCACGAGAATCTAAGGACATGAAAGAAAGGCCAAAACTGAAGAAACAAAAAGGTTACTGCTACTTTCTAGGTTGCCTATGTCTAGCTTCCAATTGTTCTTGAACACTAATATCTCTTTCAATTGCTTCCAAAGAATGGTTAAGCTCTGCATGGGTCCTAGAAGTATCTAAAATAGTATGAAACAGGTTCAAGGCAATGATGGCCTGGTCTTGGAGACCAAGCTCAAGATTGGGTTGTCTTGCAATAGGAACAATCATGAATAGAAAAACTGTCAAAGAATCAAAAATAGAAAAGAAAATATTTATCGATGAAAATCAAGTAGAAAATTTAACCAGAGACATATCAAAGATCTCCCCAGTATGGTCACCAAATAAATGTCGAGGAAAAGATATGAATTGATCTTACTCAAGTATTTTCAGACTTTACTTGGATAAATTAAAGTAGACAGGAACATCACCCTATGTTTATAGCCAACAAAAATATATATCCCAACTCACAAGTATTAATTACAAGTGCTTAGGCTAGTCTTTAATAAACAAAAAGCTTGTTGGAAATTCACTTTTTATGTATTTTTCTAAAGATATCAGTTGCTGAAATAAATGTAAGAAAAGAGGTAAAGACACCAAGATAATAATCAAGATAGATGAGACATAAAGAAATCCCTTATTTCATTCCAATTCACCAAAGAGTCATTATCTTTACAAAACTTCACACATAAATATTGGACCAAATTCAAACTTAGAAATCCCTGATGGAACATACAAAAGGACCTCTAACAAAAAACCAAAACTGAACTCTAAAATCTCGATCAACTTGCCACAGATTGTTGCCCACTCGACTCTGCACAATAGTCTTTATCAATCATCAAAGTTAATTCACAAACAGACAAGTCTACACAGATTATCAAAGATATATCAACAACTCTAAAGAACAAGTGTCTGAATGATTTGATTCAACCCTAAATATTGTTGTCTACAATAAGACCCTGCTATCACAAAAGAGAATTAGGCTATGATGAATATATGAATGAAATAATATTGAACTATCTCAACATAAACTCAAAGATAAAACATTAGCATGCTTTGTGCTTCTATCCTCCTCTTGTTCCTCCTCTTAGTTTAGCTTTTAGCAATTTAGAATTGCTTAGAGTAGTTGAACTAAATTATGATTTAAGCTAACATAAGGTCTTAACTAACTTTAGTTAAGGAGGGGGAAAAGGTAATAATCATAAGAGGGTCATAATTAAATAATAACTAATAGGTGGGACTCACTTCTGACTCTTTTAGTGATAACAATCAGGACATCATAACATAATCCATTTGTTAAGAAAACACACCCCTTGTGCCTCCCTTCAAAACATATTTTCCTTTGACATTTTTAGCTCATAAATTTGAAAATATTTTAAACTAATACTCATATATCAAAATTAAAACATCTTGTCCAAAATCCATGGAGTCCACTATCATAAAACAATAAATAACATAAAAATTTAAAACCATGTTTTCCAGTCTTTGAAGCAACCCCTCCTTGGTTGTTGTTGTCACCTCCTAATTTCCCTGAAATTTGCTTTAGCTGGGCAAAGCCTTTAAGATTTATATCACTGATCACATGGGAACAATCATCCCTCAAATGCATCCGTGTAGACATGGATTTGTTAGAGTCATCGGAGGGTGAGGAAGGGGCAACAACAACTTTTTCTTTATCAAATGCATGGTGGGATTTAGTCTTCAATCTCTTGCTGGAATGAGAGGATTGCACTAGCGAGTGGTTAGGGGAAGCTTGGGAAATGGGGTTCAAAGGTGGGGGAGTAGGCAAGGTTACGCTTGGCTAGCCACAGTGTTGGGAGACTACCAGGTGAACAATCTCCTTCCACCCATTATTTTCTGGGACTTCAAGATGTAAAGAGACATGAGGAGGCATAGGTATACTAGGGGCTTGAGGGGCTTGGAAGGTAGTAATTTCAAGAATCGGTTGGACTATTCTCTGTCCAATCCAATTAAAGAACCCAACATGGAACTATTGGACATGCTCTTCAGAATCAATGTCAAAATGTATTGAGAACCTAGGCCTCCTTGGTCCTCGGTTCCAATTACCTCTACCTCTATTTCCTCGACCATGGCTTCCCTGACTGAAGAAATTCATCCTTCATATGTTAAAAATTAGCAAATAGTATTTTAAATAACCATGCATGACAACTCTTTAACAATACAAAATAGATTTGTCTCAGAATGTATCAGGCTCATGCAATCCAATCCATACAAATTGTTCTAATGTTAATCAATGAGCAGGGGGTGGAAAAAATGTTTAGGGATACATGAGGGGTTTGTAATTAGAGAAAATATGATATAATGAAAGGGGAGAGATATGGTCACTTCTCAATGATAACAACTATCAACTATAAGAAAACCAATAAACCTCACTGCAATTGACACCGAATTCTGCCACTTTTATCCAATCTAACACAAAAAAATTCTTAGTTGTGATCAATATCAGAACATGGGGTGAATAAAATGAATATGAGATATGTGAGGGGGTGATAATTAGCGGAAAATGAGATAATGAGAGTGTAAAAAACGTTTATTTTTCATGATATTAATCAAGCAATCCATAACATCAACCAACAATTAGATGACTGAGTAATAATTCTTATGTATTTAACTAGTTCGTTGTCCAATAATAAAATATCCAACACAGTGCCATTATTAAAGGTAAGTATTTCACAAAATTTGCAAGAGGTTTTGTCCCCTTTGTTCGCACATTCTGCATGTTATAACAATCAACAACAACACTCATTCCCAAACTGTAATCATTAACATCCACCACTGCCATACATTTCTCCAATCTATATTTAAAAGTCATATTTCTGAAATAATAATGAAGTCACTATTTATGCAATAGAGCCAATCAAGGTCTGTAATGATATGCATTCCCATGTATATATGTAGTAAAAATATTCGAGATAATCAAGCCTCACATACCACGACTGAAATGATAATCGACTATACCACCAAACAACCACTATTTAGACATAGGTTATGCAGGAGTAAATTTCCAATGCAATGTAACCATCCCACTGTAAAACAAAAGAACTCAATGTGACTTAAAAACAAAACAAAATAACCAACACGCTTGTCATCAACAGTGGTCAATTTGCAATCAATAATGTGCTTATACTTAGTGGATATCACTGAGCATGAATGCAATTCATCCATACTATGCACAGTGTGCAACTGAGAAAACTTCATGGTGCAATAATTCCACTAATCACACAGAAACATGTGACCATGATATAACTCAATAAATCATGTCGATCTGTTGATTTATCCAATCGTGATTGACCAAGATGTGCACACTCAGGTTTACTCAACCAACAAAATAAGAAGAAATAGATATACCCAGTCCAATAATTTATTTTGCGAAACACCTTATACAGAACGCGACCTACATGAGCAACCCCAATATTCGTAACCAATGCCAAACATCATCCTAAACATCGAAAGTGTGAATATTGGTGATTGTAGATAAACTAAAAAATACCATTGTGGTAGAAGAACAACCAACCAAACAAGCCATGGTAGATATGCATAACTAGGAATCTAATTGACATAAGGTAGAGGCCCTTCCATTAAAATCGTTGAGTTACTTAGCATAAGGCAAGTGACTGTGACCTTAAAAAGAAAATAGCAATGTAAGATTTATGCTAATATCACAGAGGCACTGATGGGAATCCATACCAACATGATGGCTATATGACCCATAGGTGAGCCCATATTCAATGTAATAGACTACAATAAGTGGAAACAACTTGACAGGCTCGATAGTTTCCCTATGCACCCCTAGCCTGGAGGGTTAAGGGTTTTCACAATATCCTTCACAGGAGGAACATAACTAACTTCAATGAGACTTCAAGGTCGAAGGTGTACACACAAGGGGCTGTGGTGATTTTGGACGGGAGGCAGTCCCTTGACAAGGATGAAATAAGAAAACATGGCTCTTAATTAAACCCAATAACTGTGAATACAATCATCCAGCCATGATTTTAAACAAAACCCTTCAACCAACATGCAGTGGTATAAAGAAATATTACCCAGGAAGACTAACAATCCAATGAACTTAACTTATATAAGACGAACCATCTATTTTCCATTCAAATACAAAATTTCACACAGCTGTAGCACTCAGGAAAAACATGAACCCACACAATTGAGCCAAAAATATTCTGTAACCAGAGTGAAGTAAAGAATGGCCAAAAGACACATACCTTTTAATCGAAACCTTAAGACGAGAGGTGGCTGGGAGGTTTCACCCTGCCAAAAATCTGGAGCGCAATCACAATAGCCAGATCAAACAACGGTCCAACTAGGGTGGCAGCCAATGGGAAGGGTAAAGGTGACGTGCAGTAAATGTACGTCGCCTCCACCCTCATCTCATTTAATCCACAATACATGCCAACAAACCTTCCATTAACACCATTAATCAACCAGTGCAATGAAAGTATCAACACATTTAAACCATACCATAATCCAAGTCCACATTATCATTCAACGATTTGCAATCACCTTGCCAAATGCGCTACCTATGTTTACATTTTCGATATAACTCAAATAAATCGCTTGACCACTACATAATCTAAATGATCATGTATAGAATCATCACCAAATAGCCTGATCAACATCAACCCAAAACATAACATAATCACCATAAAAAATGAAAGCCATCATTTCCATGAGCCACCAACGTTATAACATATGTATATCAACTACCGATTCCATTAAGAAATGCATAACCAATACATTATCACCTTGCCAAATGCACCACCAAAATTTCCACCATATGCATATAAAAATGTAACTTAACAACATTTCATATCCATTTCTTTGTTATCTAGGACTTAACCACTATCAACAAATACTTTCATGCATATAGTATCGCAGAGCTAGGTCTCTTTTGCATTATATATAGTATTTTACTTTTCCTCAAAATTCCTTTCTGCAATTTTTACTAACGTTTTTGTTAGATATTATTTTCAGGATTAACTGTGTAGTGTAAGTCATTAATCTATGACCCATATCCATGAGTATTAGTCACAACTGATCAATAATTCTCATGATTTGAATAGTCCACTTAGCACTCATATCTTACACTACATAGTTAATCCCGAAAATAATATCTAATGTCTTGCACTGCGAAAGCCCCTATATTCTTAAATAATAACAGTGAAGGGAGCCCTAACTGGGTAGTTCATAAGGAACAATACTTGCTAAGGTTTTGCAAATGGGGTAGCAAGCTAAGTGGGCTTGATTGTGGGGAAGACTCCATAGTTTAGTGCGCTTGAGCTAGAGGTGTCTTGGGATGGGTGACCACTTGGGAAGTCTTGGTTACTGGGTGCAAGCCCCAGAAGTGATTATTGATGCTATGAGATTCATTTCATTGGTTTCAATCCCACTTCTTCACCCCTGTGAGCATCACCAATGCAATGAGTTCTAAGTGGACTAGTCAAATCATGAGAATTATTGGTTAGTTGTGACTAATACTCATGAATATGGGTCATATATTAATGACTTACACTATGCAGTTAATCCCAAAAATAATATCTAATATCTTGCACTACGGAGTCCCCTATATGCTTATTAAATAATAAGAGTGACGGGAGCTCTAACTGGGCATTTCATAAGGCACAATAATTGATAAGGTTTTGCAAATGGGGTAGCAATCTAAGTGGGATTGATTGTGGGGAAAACTCGATAGTTAAGCGCGCTTGAGCTAGAGGTGTCTTGGGATGGGTGGCCACCTAGGAAGTCTTGGTTACCGGGTGCAAGCCCCATAAGTGATGATTGATGCTATGTGATTCATTTCATTGGTTTCAATCCCACTTCTTCACCCCTGTGAGAATCATCTGATGCAATGAGTGCTAAGTGGACTATTCAAATCATGAGAATTATTCCTCAATTGTGACTAATACTCATGGATATGGTTCATAGATTAATGACTTACACTACGCAGTTAATCCTGAAAATAATATCTAATATCTTGCACTACGAAAGCCCCTATATGCTTAAATAATAAGAGTGAAGGGAGCTCTAACTGGGTAGTTCATAAGGCACAATACTTTCTAAGGTTTTGCAAATGGGGTAGCAAGCTAAGTGGGCTTGATTGTGGGCAAAAATCCATAGTCAAGAACGCTTGAGCCAGAGGAGTCTTGGGATGGGTGACCACCTGGGATGTCCTGGTTACCGGGTACAAGCCTCGAAAGTAATGATTGATGCTATGCAATTCATTTCGTTGGTTTCAATCCCACTTCTTCACCCCTGTGAGCATCAACCAATGCAATGAGTGCTAAGTGGACTATTAAAATCATGAGAATTATTGGTTATTTGTGACTAATACTCATGGATATGGGTCATAGATTAATGACTTACACTACGCAATTAATCCTGAAAATAATATCTAATATCTTGCACTGTGGAAGCCCCTATATACTTAAACATTTTTGTTGTATAAGTGAGAGAAGAACAAATACCATAAATGAATAACAAGTTATACTATCATGAAGGAACAACATCTCAAAGCTTAACTTATATCAATGAAAACCATATTCTCATCAATCATGTGAATCCTTGTAGCACGTCATCATAACATTGAAAATGAACAGATCTGATCTTCAAGGCTCTAGGGGGTCCCACCTACTAGTATTATTTACTCTTATATAATAATAATAGGCTTTAGCAAAACTTTGCTGGAAAAATTACATTGACGTTTTCAATCATCAACAGGAACTTGAGAACCTAATTTCTCAGTGCCTACCTCACAGTGCATCTCGATGTAGTCGACGATGTTGAAGGTCAAAGGAGGAAATGTGCGCAAGTTGAATGGTTCCCCTCTCCTCGAGAGGCCAGTCAAGAAATATATATCCTCAGTCGTTGGATTCAACGACTTCCCCTCAATCATGAATGCCTCTGCATATGGGTGCGAACACTAGTAGAACTTCCATAACCCACATTGTTTTAATGTGGCAATGGCAGCAGGGTTCTCATCGACCAAGACATCGATCTCCTTATGTTCCCTCTCCCTCCAGTGGACATACATACTATTACATGACAAGTTCAAGGGGGTCTTGCCTCTAGCATATTTCAGTTTTTCCATGATTTTGAGGGTGTACGTGGGATGTTTTGGACACAGTCACGTACATCCATGGGCATATTTTTTTTTGCATGTAGATGTATGTAGTTTGTCCTTGGATAACCCACGTACACGTAGAGATTCCCTTTTTTAAGAGGGTTCACCCCCTGAAAAAACTAAAAAAAATGCAAGAAAGAAGAATGGAAATGCAAGAGGGATGAGTTTAAACTTACTTGGTTCGATCAGAAGTTTGTTTTGTCATCTGAAGCTCCCAGAATCAACTCTTTTAGCAAAGGGTCTTTTTTATCTTCTAGTTAATTTTCAAATTGCAATGGTGAAAATGAGTTGTGAGCTTCTATTTATATACTTTTTTGGCCTTTTTTGCCACTTTTTTGAACCCTTTTGTCATTTTTTTTGGCTTGAAAATCATTAATGTGGTTCTTGAGTTTCTTATTGGATGTTACGATGCACTTCACTTTTTAGTTTGGTGACTTTTTTTTGGGAGATTGGTCACTTTTAAAGGTCCTTTGGTAAAAGTCATTTTTCCAAATTTTTGCATATAAGTTAGGATTCCACCTCCACTTTCTGCATCTCGTTGTCTTTTCCACTTTGCCATAGGATCAATCCCATTGAAGTGCAACATGAAAACTTTCGTTTTGTCTTAGAAGTGTCATGATTAGGTGGTAGAGCCTACCTTTACATGGATTCCCAAGATAAATCCTTGTTACTTTTGGCGTCCATGTTGTCTCTAATGACTTTGGACTCAGAAGTCCTTGCTAGTCCTATCATGATTACGATATTGAGCCTCATTTGTCTAATGCACCATCACTCTTGGCCTCACCCTCGAGACTTCCAAAAATGAGCATACTTTGTTGTCTTTGAAGCTCGATTTGAAATCTGAAAGCAACATCTGATGAGACTATATTTATGCTTTTCAATCTCGTTTGGATTAATTGAGAAAAGTAACCTCTTGGAGTCTTCCTTAATCCCTTTTCAGACTCTTGAAACATGAAAATATTGTCGAGTGATCTTGTTTTTCTTCACGCTCGCCAAACTAAAACTGGAAGGAACATATTTCCATCAGTAGTTTACCCCTTTTTCATTCCAGATGGTCAATTTTATGAACAAAGGTATACTCTAAGAACTTCAGTTCGCTAGAAGAGTATTCTCAGGTATAAGTTTAATCCTTTTTTGGGCCCGAGGGACTAAATTTATGAAAAAGGAACCCCCATGGATTCTATAGTTAAGCTCTTTTAAGACAACCTAAAATTGAAAACATCATCAAGTGACCTTGTTCTTTCACACTCATTAAACTGGTCCAGAAGAACATCCCCCATGGAGTTGTTTTCTCTAACTCTAAGAAGAGAATAAACCATTGGGGTTTGGAAGATTGAATAGAATATTTTCAATCTGCAAGTTGGCAAAGGCAGTTCCAACAAAAATATTGTTGGGGTAGAGTCATATCTGTCCTATATAGGGCCCTTGTTTCCCCAACTATCACGTGAGCTTCATATTACTTGTCATCCAACTTCCAAGAAAAACCAGTGACCTTGTGGAGATTCTGCCTGAGTGCATGGGTCACGGTCATAGCCAACATGGTTAAGCTCTTTTAAAACTACCTTAAAGTGAAAAGATCACCGAGTGACCTTGTTCCTTCACACTCGTTAAAATAGGTCCAGAAGAACATCTATTGGCATGCGTTTACCCCCTTTTATAGCTTGTGGATCATGGAGGGAAAACGTACACCTCGAGAGATTCATCTCCCTAGGAGAGTTCTCCTTAGTAAATTTTATACTTTTTTGGGCTAAGGAGACTAAATTCAGAAAAAGGTTGTGAGCCCATAGTTAATCTCTTTTCAGACTCCTTAAAATTGAAAATATTGTCAAGTGATCTTGTATTTTTCAAACTCATTAAAATGGTTTTGAATAGATGTCTTTTCGGTTCTAGTTTATCCCTTTTTAGAACCAACTAGACCATTTCCGAAAAAGGTACCCAAGTGGAGTCTTCTTTTATGTTTTTGCAGACTCTCTAAACGTGAAAAAACTATCAAGCTTACCTTCTCCGGGCTCGTTAAAATTAGATTGAAGGGTGTCTCATAGTGTCTTGCTAATCGCATTTGCATCTCTACGTCTTTGGCCTAATGGAGGCTCCATGTTTCTCTTAACTAAACCTTTGAAGCATGCCTTATATGCAAGACTTGTAGCACTTCGCCTCTATGACCTAACACCTTGACCCATGGAGGAATTTTCCCCAAGTGTCCTTTTCTTGCACATGTCTCCTTGCTTTGAGCATTAGTGTGTTCCTTGCACCTGGAACTAGTATGCTTGTGATACTTGTTCCTCCTTTGTAACATAGCATTCTTTTATT